>NGKJ01000076.1:141324-161620 GCA_002162495.1 Myriosclerotinia curreyana | reverse complement strand
AAAAAAGTGAATATAAGTTACAAGCCGCAAGAAACTTTAAGAGACACTCGGTTCAATTTATAAATTCACTATGGAAACATCACCCAGTCCACTCTCTCTAATCAATATCTTATCCTGGACACAAACACCAACCAGAACTGGCCCCGAAGATAAATGAAAGAACACAATTACAAAGCACAGACCAGAGAAACCCTATCACCACTCGAGTAGTGCGAGGAGAAATCCTCTCTGAGATAGAATATTTTCACTTCTGCGATTTTCTCATGAGATGCTTGATTGGAGGTTGGCAGTGAAATCCTTCATGTTAGTTTATGTTTGGATTCACTACAAGCCTGCAATTCAAGAACATAGCTCTTCTTTGATTATCAAATTTAAATAGGATGAAGTCTCTTCTATCATGATTTGTTGATATCAACGTTTTCTTCTTTGCACCACTATAGTCTATATGGATTTCTGCATTTTCGTATGCATACTTTTATCCGCTTTTGAAAATAATCTCGTGCTAATTACAATACTATGAACTGGGTGAGCTTTAAGTTGCCTGTTTTGATGCAATCTAGATTTCTGTTAACATTGTAACCTTGCCGCATATACCGGTATTGTTTGTTGGATATAACGCATAATGGCATGTATATAACTCACAAGTCTGGGGAGAATATGAAATATTGTGATATATTATGTTGGAGTTTATGACTTCAAGATGTCATACATATAGAAAATATCCTTACCACACTGAGCATTCTCCATCCTATATATGTGTGTGTGCATGTTTACAAATAAAGTAAATTTGAAGTTTCTGCCCTGTAGGATTTTCGCTTAGGCTCATATTACTCACATATACTATCTTGGGCGGCTGTGCCATCTCTTGGAAGAATGGGGTCTGTTTCATGCTGGACGAGAAAAAATTAAGGGCTTTCCAAGAGAGAATTCTTGTATCTGAATGGGATAGAGGATTCTGGCCCCAAAAAACTCTGCCCCTGACAAACATATATTTTAGAAAATCCTATGATTTCTGTAGGTAACATACTTTAGGAGTTGTTATTTTTTGGTATGCACCACAATGTTTGTATGATATGGATTAGAAATATATCTTTAGAAGATCAATCTGTACATGAAATGTTGGGAAGATCTTGAGATGGCATGTACAAATTTTCAAATGAGAATTGCCTACATCGATAGCCAAGCATCCTGGCGCATCAAGAACGAACACCCCCTCATCTATTAATGCAAACTCATAATACTCCAATTATCCTACCACAACCTTCACGATCAAGCCCACTTAAACAAATCAGCCCAGGATCAACACGTGCGGCAAAGAATCATGATCATAGAATCAAAGGGCACAAATTTGACATACACACCATACCACTCTTCCATGCCCAGCACTTCCAACGTCAGCCTCGGAGATATGATGAATTTGACGCCTCCTTCGATTCAACTAAAATTGCTAAATCTCAAGAATTCCTGATAGAGCAAAACAATTTCTCAAGGTGACTGTAATCGGAGCAAAGGATTTCCATTGGCACCTTGTGGGCAATCAATATAGAAATTCACACACATGTCATTTCGATCCCTCATTATGATTGGAGATGAAATAGCCCCAATTCGCAATCCAGGTGAGGTGATTGCGGCTCATTCACTTGAAGTTTGCGGGTGATATCCGCATTGCGCTGTATAGATTGTTATTTAAGTCATCGATTCGAGCCTCGATTTGAGATTTTCCTTCTTTCTTCTTACAACCTCATCCACATTGCTTTTGACAAGCTCGTTCATCCTTGTTGATTTAGATCGATCTGTCTCTTTCGTACTCTTCGTACATCACTTTCCTTCATACAACAATCACTCATCTTTTTGTACACAGGTTGTGCTTTGCTTTCTTTCAATATGCAGTCGATTGCTATTACACTCTTTTGTGCTCTCTCCTACCTCGTCTCGATGACTAGTGGGTATAAGTTGGTTCATAACTATGATCATACCAACTGGTTCACCTCGTTCACCTATGAGAGTGTTAGTATTTCCCAAAATCTCTTCGATCCAAAAGGGGAAATTAACACTTATCTAGCTCCCCGACCCAACTCATGGCAATGTCAACTATGTCTCTCTTGCAGATGCCCAGAAGCTTGGTTTGACTAAAATCGTTGGCAACCAAGTCTACATGGGAGTCGACAGCACCACTATTCTCTCTGATACTGTAAATGGAAAGCGCAACAGCATCTGGGTCGAGTCTTTTCACGAATTTACACATGGAATTCTCATTGGTGATTTTGCTCATATGCCTGGTAGCGAATGTGGAACATGGCCTGGTTTGTAAGTATTCACTTCCTCATCTAATCCCCCAATTAGCATTCGCGGCTAACAAGCTCGCCAGCTGGACTATTCGTAATGGTGAGGGTAGTTACGGCGAGATGGACATCCTCGAAGGCTCCAACGACATCAGTGCAGCCTTTATCTCTCTTCACACCGAAGGATCTTGCACATTCAATTCTGCTCCCATCGCTCAACTCGGAAAACTTCATAACGGCAATACCAACTGTCAACTCAACAATGGCGCGGGTTGCTCCGTCCAATCCACCGAAAATTCCTACGGAGCATCCTTTAACAAGAATGGTGGTGGTATCTATACTATGCAGTGGACCTCCAACTTCATCCGTGTTTGGTTTTTCCCACGCAACAGGATCCCGGCTGATATTACTGCTGGTAATCCGGATCCAACAAAATGGGGGGTGCCAACTGCCAACTTTGATAGTGCTAATGGTGGTTGCGATATTGATGCTAATTTCCCTGCACAGACTGTGGTATGTCTTTTCCCTTTCTCGTCCTCTCTCCTGCTCATGCTCATTAACCATATTCTTCGACTCTGCTCCTCCTTCCCTCCTCCCTTGGCTCTTTTCATTCAAGTTAAACTAACCCATATTCACAGTATTTTGACACGACATTCTGTGGTGCAGGAGCCGGTGGCAAATCCTGGTCCGACTGGTCCGACTGCCCGGCCAAGACTGGATACTCCACATGCGCAGAGTACGTTGCCAAAGTCCCACACGCCTTTGAAGACGCATACTGGCTTGTCAACTCTGTAAAGATCTATCAATAGATAGACTCGACCTTCTCTACTCATCTCTGTCTCTATCTCGAATCACCCTCGCTTCTGAGAACGTTTTTAGACTTTCAATTTGGGTGGTTCTGTTGATCTGGGTATGGATATGGATATAATTAAGGATTCATAAAAGCACAAAAGCAATGCGGATATTGGGTTTCCAATCTCCTGGACATTTGACCTTGATGGTTTGGTGCATTGTATTGCGCGGTTCTCGGAAGGATATCCTGATTCATGGGTACATGTTAATGATTTATTAAGGATTGGTGGGCTGTTTTTTTTCTGCTTCTGTCGACTTTTGACTTGTGGTCTTTTGATTGTGATGAGGAAGTTGGTTGATAGATAATTGCATCTTGCTTCGATTTTGCCAAGAGCTGTGATGTATTATTGACCTTGATGCGCGGCATGTTGGTGATACTGTTTGAATGACAGTTTTAAATCAGAGAGATCCATTTTACACAGGTGGCATTCTATAGTATCATATCGATGTGGTAGCTTCAGTTCACTACTACCGAAAGATGTGTAAATAGTTAGTACGAATTGTCTATAGCATCAGCTTCTCACTTTCCTATACACTTACTAATGGGAATAAAAGCTCGGATTTACTCACAAGAAATGACCACTTACACTGTTCACATTAGCAAACCTATTACGTGTTACAACATTTCATCATTTTTCCTTTACTATATACCTCACGCTTTCCCAGTCGATCCTATAACATCCATTTGATGTTCGATCAACTCCTGAATCAAACTTGTCCCCCTTTCCATAAGTTCCGTTAGAGGGACCTTGCCGGTATTTTCCGCTACATATTTGTTATACGTATTCAAAACCAAATCATTCAAATTACAGCGTGTCATTCCTCCTTTTATACAAGCTCTCATTGTATCATCGGGGAATGTGTTGGTGCCGTGAAGCACTAACCTCACTCGACCGTTTGTGGCTTTTCTTATGCTTTCGAGTCTGTGGACGGGTATTAGTTTCACGGAGATTCAGGGAAAGTTGTACTTTACAAAGGAACCACAATTTGCATACCTATCAAATTCCAACTTAATATTCTCCACCCCACCATAATTCCCATGCACATTCCCAAAAGCTGGCGCCAAAAAGTCCACTCCTGTCTCCACAAACCCCAAAGCCTCCTTCGGGGTCGTAAGCAACTCTTCCAAATCCCCCGTATCCTTAACCCCATCCTCTCCCCCATTGATTCTGCCACATTCAGCCTCAACCGCTATGCCCTTCTCCCGCAAAATCTTGGCCAATCTCGTTGTTTTAGCTAGATTTTCCTCTTTCTCATAATGCGACATATCTACCATTATACTATCAAAAAGTCCCATATCTGCAGCTTTGAGGATTTCTTCTTCAGATTGTGCATGATCCATGTGCAGCACTATGGGAACGGTTGCGGTTTGACAGGCTGCGGCTGCGAGGTGGATTAAGAGGGGAGAGTAGTGGAGGGACCAGGGGAAGAGGAGGATTTGCGCGGGAGAGCGTTTTCGTTCGGCGGCGCGGACTACGGCAGTTATGGTTTCGAGGTTGTACTAAAATAAAAGGGTCAGTTATGTGTTATGTGTTAGAGAGAGATGTGCTGTAAATTGTACTTACAGAGACTACCCCTACAACACCATACCCACCATCTTCTGCTGCCTGAAGCATACGAATTGCTTTATTGTCCTTCAGAGAATTCGCCATTATGTACAAACTTATTGGTGAGGATGTGAAATATGAGAGAGGAAAGAAAAAGATACAAGGAAATGGAAAGATACTTAGGACGTCAGGACATTATGCGATGACGGATGATTAAACAATCATTGGAGGTGGGGATAGCTTCGGGATGGGTTGTCCCGTTCGGTTCCGATGTAGTGGGGCAGTTACCCCGGATAGCTACCCCGCCATTGGGAAAGGAAATTCGAATTTTGATATACATCGGCATACCTTCCTATATAAATTTGAGCTAATAAGGGTATATGCATGAAACCTTGAATAACATATGTGAGGGAACGAGTATGACCTACAACGTCTCTAGTTATCGCCAAGAATTAGCAGTGCTATTCGGAACCTGGCTTTTAGAAGAATGACAGAGCCTATAACATGATAGTTTGCTACTAGCCAGCGAAGGGGCGTAGCATAAGCATATTACCTTTTCTGCTTCTTAATTTTGACGGTGTAACACATTTACTTGCAACGCCCTCATATTGTGGTAACTCACCCCTCATGTCAGGCCCGCAGTCGAAAGCACCGAGATAGGGGACAAGAGACCGGGGAAAGCCCGCCTGATGTAGATGCTGACTGCTCAGACATCCAAGAGCCTCTCATCGGCTAATGAAAGGAAGGCAGTATTGCTGACAGTCGAATGAGTGATGTATATGAGGAAGACAAATGGAATGCAAAATAGGAGAGGACCTTGTGATCAGGATAAATCGGGCGACTTCTCGTCATGGATGAGGGCTCTGTACTTTAGGCTTTCAGTCGCTTATCAGTTAGACACATGCGTGTACTCTGTAGGCCGTCTTAGCATGAAGTTCAATGCATCTTCCAGAAAAAGCGCTCTTGCGGATTGAATGTTTATGAGCAAACCACTCGATCGTCGAGAACTATAGCTTTCTTGCCAACATTCCAAGTCTGTAATATAGTAAAATTTCGAGATAAATATAGAAATCTATCGGTATTCATTTGCCTCTTGCAAGAATGTACCTGGAACAATCTGTTCGCAATAAACCAAAGGCATTCATCAGCTTGGCATCTGTATTCTTGGATCAAGCAAGCATTGAATCTTCTGAAGTTTTGCCATGTTCGAGACCGTACGTGTGTAAGAGTACTTTGTCGGACGAGATAAATCACAACGGATATGAATGTAAACCTTGGGGGAAAAAAACTTCAGCTGTTGAAGCTGTCAAGAAACTTGGCATTGGCATTGCGGCTTGAATTCTGAAGCAAGAAAGATGGGTTGATTGCAAAAGAATACCTGATTCATCCTAGATTCAATGCCCGACAACTATGTCTGCGACCTCTGTACCAAACCCATCCGTCAACATTTCACACTTTTTTCCTCTCCCCCTTTCCAAATTGTACCACCAATCCCTTGTGTACCGCAATAACTAAACTTGCAAATGATGAAAGTAGGGTTGTATATTTGGGGAAATCAGGGGATCCTAATTCGTCTCAGATCTGAGACATTAAAAGGTTACGCGGACATACAAACGCACAGGCCATTTAACGACCCTCACCGCCGCTCGCGAAGTCTAGGTATTCATCTCAACCTAACATGTTAAGATCTTCGATATAAACAGATTGATTTGTGAGAGGTAGATTGTTAATAATAAGCCCCGTGCTAAGGATCACCTGCATCACCTTGCACGACTCAACTGTACTCATGAGATCTAGAACTTTCTTGAAGGTTACTCTGGAGGCCGGATTTCTACAGGCTCAGGCAGCGCGAAGTTGAAACATCGCATCCTTAGGGATTGAAGACGCCGCACGCGTGAATACCAGGCGATTCGCTGGTGATGATGCCCCTGATCATTTTGTTTATATAAATGCAGTAGCTATCATTACAGTACGGGGCATGGCTTTTGTTTTTAGACGCCATCCTCTGTTTGCATCATGAAAGAGTTCGGGATTTTACTGTTACATGGAATATTGTCTGGCAGCTTCATCTAAAGGTAACGCTGATCTCGCAACTCATTCATCTTCATTGTACTGGCATGCTAATATGAGAGTTATCAGAGATGGTTTGCAAGAATGTTTCGTCGAAATTAAGGTGTGAGCCAGTGAAACAAGGTTCATCTGGACATTAATTTACTTATAGAGCTAGTACAGGGCTCAAACAACAACCTTATCCTGGGGGCTTCGAACTTTTTAAAGGTTTTTTATGGATAACATCACACTAGCATTCTTTAGCACACCCCAGGTTAAGTAAAATGACGTGACATTTTGCTTGCAGAGTACACGCAAGAGCCTCATGTATATTCGATGACCCACAGTACGCATGTTGATCACTTTGCCGAGGGCTAAGAATTTGTTTTCTGGCTGGGTGAGAGATATTGACGACTTTGCAAATGCCGGCTCATCACTCCCTCTTTCTACCCGTTTCCTTTTCCGTGGAGGAATAAAGATCCATCGAAAGGTTTTTGGGAGTGTTTGCTGAAACAAATGCGCTAGTACTACATACTGGACCCCTTTACTGAATTAGAGTGATGAATACCACCTAGTAGGTGATGGCAAGACGGATATAAAGGATGGATTAGTCCCCATGATTTTAAAAAAGCCAGTCTTAAAGCATCCAGTCTTTTCAAGCTTGATTCTTCAATTTCAAATTTTCAGCTCCAGGTCTGAGCCTTTTCAAAAAATTCACATCACTCTCTTCATAAAAGCTTCTCAATCTTTTCTTCAAATTCCTTCTTTGTTTTATCAACCACATTTCAAGTTCTGAACTTTTAACAAATCATCAAAATGCAATTCTCAAAGATCATCGCTGTTGCTTTCCTCGCCGCTCCTCTCGTAGCTGGCCAATCTTCCGGGTTTGCTGGTGCCGCCCCAACTGGTGCGCTTGGTCCTCGTCCTTCCGACGGCGCTCATCCATCTGGCGGTTTTGCCTTCGGTCCCGGAGGACGTGGAGGACATAAAGGACATGGAGGACACCACAGTGGTGTCGCTGGTCTCCCAACTGGCTCATTCAAGATCGTAAACAGGGCACAAGAATCTGGTGTCGCTCAACCTTCCGGCAAGGGTGGTCACAAGGGTGGTCACAAGGGCGGAAAGGGAGGAAAGGGACACGTTTCCGGAACTGGTTTCGCCGGTCCTCAACCAACTGGAGGTGCTAAGCCTTCCGGTCACCGAAGACGTCAACAAAGCGCTGCCTTTGCACCAGGTGGTGAATTTCACCCCACCGGCGCTGCTGCTGCTGGTGCTGGTGCTCGTCCTTCCGGCGGTGCTCAACCATCTGGTGGATTCGGATTCCGGGGACACCACGGTGGACACGGACACGGTGGCCACGGTCCGTCAGGAGTCCCAACTGGATTCCCATCCGGAGCTGCTCCATCAGGATTCCCATCAGGATTCCCATCTGGATTCCCATCCGGAGCTGCTCCATCAGGATTCCCATCAGGATTCCCATCTGGATTCCCATCTGGATTCCCATCTGGCTCTGCTGCTCCTCCTCAAACTACCTTTTAAGTAGTTAGATGATTGCATGGTCTATACATGACTTACTGTTTGTACATGATTGTTAGTTTTGGCGACGTTCAAAAAGACACTTATGTGTTGTTGGTATTTTTAGAGGGGTATTGGTGGGACCGGATCACACCCGATGTGCCCTTTCTTTTCGTGATCTTGGCTCTGGGAGCATTTTCGTGTACATATTGGGTGACTGTATATTAGAGGGGTGTTCGATGAATTAGATATTCGATCTATTTTAAATATTTTCCGCGCTGTGATTCTGTGATTCTCTGATCCTGTGGTGATTCCTTTGTACTAAACTTGCATTTTGGAGTCAAAACAACATGTTAACACACATCATTACATACTTCACGTCCTCCATTACTGCATCAAACTTGGGTATCAGACTCAAGACCGAGGTCACGGGTAGAGAGCGAAACGTCTTTTGATATATCTCAATTCTAGTGCCATCATATACGGATTGAGGGAGAAAAATCAGTTTGTTTAAATTTGAGCAATGCAATTGTTTCGCTACCTTAGCAAAATGTGTTTTCATCACAAAGCCTTATCTATCGATTTTTCTATGCAGAAACAGAGAAATTGTCGAAACCAAGCAGTTGCTTTGAACCTTTGTTCTTTTAATTTATAGAGTGCAAAATTTCTTTCATAGGTCCGCCCTAAAACCCATTGCGTACTGTTCTCACACAAACAAAGAATTCGCTTTTTTCGCTTGGCAATGAACAAGCTGTATGACAATCATTCATTTCTTTATGTTCATATCAAATTCTATCTTGCTTTTTCCAACAATAAACCTTGACTCGAGCCTAGGGGTAGTTTATGAATTTTCTCCCCAAGACCAAGGGGATATAAGTTGTCAACAGACCTCGTCTACTTTGACCAATACTCAGTCTGTATGAAAAGTCTTTCTCATTAGGCGTAATCATGGTTGCCAGTAACCCTTTCACAAACTGGGACCCCAAATTCGGTCGATTCCACAGCATCTGGGCAACCCAGGCTGGTACGAAATGGGCCTATAAGTACGGTGTGTTGCCAGAATTCATGGACCCAACACAACTTTTCCATATTTATGGCAAGTCAGGTATGCATACTATCTCACACGCAACTAGAATCTAGCTAACAAGGTCATATTCAAGCTTTGACGCCACACGCAAAAGACAATCCGAAATTACAGGAAGAAAGGAGGAATCTTCAGAAATGGATTATGTCTGGATTTTGGCCCGAACTTTTAGAAGAAATCGGTGCATATCCTTATCCTCTAGACTATACACCTACTTTAACTAACCCCATTGAGTGATTAATCCTTTCCTAGACTCATCCCGATGCATGCCACTTTGACGTCTTCCTCTGCCAATTTTCCTGAGCCCTGTCATAATCAAATAGCAATTCATTTAGGAGTTGTGATGTTTAAAAAATTTATACTGATCTTTCTCTAGTCCGCTTTTTGAAATCAGCCAATGGCAGCCGGACCACACGGGAGACATATGGCCAGTACTTCCAATTCAGTTTCCACCACACGACCCTTTTTTCCCAATAGATAAAGACAATACTATGCTATGGACGGCCGCGAATCCGGCTGTCTGGCGACGTCTAGATCCGATTTTGCGGTTATGTACAAGGTTTCTACACCATTCTGCGGCCACATCTTGGGTATGTTATCCTCTCGTAGTGGTCAACCTTTGTTTGGGCACTTACTTTCATCTCCTTAGCTTGATGCGTTTTATTTTGGAGTCCGCACAGATGTCCCTGAAACCCTCGATCGCCGTCCAGCCTGGCAAAAACTCGAACAGGGGCCTTTGAAATTTTTTCATAAAAGGGATCCAAGCCTTACGAACAATGCCGAAATGGCAGAGAAAACCGAACTAATGAAAAGGATACTGAAAAAAAGAGTTCAGTTTGGGATCGGCTCTTCATTTCTCGTACCCTGGGATAGAAAAACGCCGCAGGGAACTGGGCTGGGTTGGGAAGGCTATACAATAGTATCCACCGAACGGAAGAACAGAAATCTCGAATTCTACACAGAGAACAAAGCTTGGATTGAAATAGCTCTTGAAATGCTTTTACCGCTATTTAGGCATGATCTAGAACCGATAGAAAGGTTGTCTCTTCAATTTTATATTGCCTCAACTCTATTACATGAGTTTGCAGTAAGAATCTTAATTTTAATTTATTTCCTATATAAGCGCTGACGATTGTAGCACGCACTAAACCAGCTTCAAGACCCTCCCAGTAAGCATATCTGGTTCACAAAAATCTTTGTACTTAATACCTAATTCTGTTCCCCAATCTCAACCCCTTCTAATACATCCAAAACTCATCTTTTTCATCCCAGTTCTTTCCCTAATAATTTTCTAGTGGGACGGACTATTATAAGAAACGAGCCTGCATATGGCGGCGATGAGAATGGTAATGGAGCGGAGGTATTTTGTGAATTAGGTTATTCATTTGTCAAGGGGGTATGTTGAAGATATTGATTTTCAAAAGTTCAAAAGCAACCGTTATTAACCAACTTTGTAGGTACTCGGCGCGATGCCAAAGATCTTAAATCCTGGACATATTGTTGGTGCTCCAGTAGTAACTTTGTTACTCAGCAAAGAAATTCCGGCGCGTAAATACGATAAAGGAATTTTTTTACACGAAGCTGGAGAAGATTTCGCACAGTTTGAGGAGATCAATAAGCTTGTCCCTATAGTGTCAAAATATTACGAGCTTATAAATACTGACGAATGGTGGGAGAACATGGCTAATAACTTTGGAGTGTCTATCATTGCACCTATACCAGCTCCAATTCTAGTCGTTGAACCAGATGCCTCACGTCCGGAGTTATCAAGTTATGTCTTCAATGAATCTAAAAGAATGTGGATGTTCAAGGTGGAAGCTGTTGCATCGAATGCTGAGTTACTAGCTTCATTAACACCTGAAGAGCGAAAGGCTTATGATATAGCTACATTGCAAAAAGATGAGGAATTCAATAAGCTCAGGAGAGTGAAATACCTGGACCTTCGGAAAGACACAGCATTACGTGTCAATGAGTGCAATCAAGCTCTTGAAGAATATTTCGAAAAAGAAGCGGGGGATCTATCAGATTCCAAAATACTTCGAATTCTTCGCCGTTTTGCCGAAACACTACAACGCGAGGCCGACCAAGAAGCACAATGTGCTATTGACTTCATAGCCGAATCAGATCTCACAAAACCAACCAACATTCAGTTCAGCAATGAGCTGTTAGAAACGAATCGGCAAGCGAGAGAAATGGTCATCAAGGCAAGAGCAGACTGCGATCGAGTTGGGGTGGCTACACTTGGAATGAATCTTTACGATTTACTTGCAAGCTTTGATCAGATTTTATTCGCGTTGCGAGCTATTCATTTTATCCTCACTCAACAGGTCAAACCAGATAAGCAAGAATCATATGAAGAGGTGCTTGCTCGGGTTGGTAATTCTATGGATCCTGTCGAGCTTCAGCGTTTGACGTCGAGCGACGCAGCCCATCAAGTAGTACATGCAGCTAGCCATATGTCCATAGCCACGCAAGCCATCAATGCTTATTGGGCGCATGACTATGACAAATGTCATGAACTTGGAAGAGAAATGCTATCTCATTTGGACATGGAGGGATACATCCAAGGGATAGGAATGGTTCTGATAGCAATGCATCCTGGAGAAGTCAGACGTAGGTGGTGTTCTCGACAAGGACTGCACGTTCTGAATGTCATGGCTCGATCAAACCCGACACCTTTTCTGCAGCAATGGGTGAAAATTGCAAAACTGGTTTATGATTCTATTCAAGATTTGGTCGTAAATAAGGGTATTGGGGATGAATTGTGCGTATTGGGAATTGACTGAGACCCTCAACTTCAGGATTTGTCGACCAAGAAGCACAATGTTCATCAGATATACCAAGATCGCGGAAATTCTTGGAGCTGTCTGTATCCTTCTCGAGGAACATATCAATACGATGCGAGTGACCTCTCCCCGTTTCATCAGACTCCACAAGCTCAGCCCAAATTTTTCAACAGAGTGGATGATGTGTAGAGGATAGAAAAGTAGTTACTAACCCGTCTGCACCTCAAAGTCCAACACCAAACAGTAAAGTCCAACCATCTCGACTTGATCAATGCTTTCACATCACAAACTCGTCATGAAGAAGGTCAAAGTACCAGAGATCAAAGGCTTTATTTGTTTCATTCCATTCCATGACTTTACCGAACGAAATGATAAGATAATAATATCATGTCCCTATAAATTTCGAGATAATATCCCCTTTTCAACTCGGATGGCTCAAATTTTCGTATATGAAAACGACCATGAGAGGTTTTTCCATAGAAGAAGAAACAAGCAACACGAAAAAGTATCGGAGGTTTTGGCGTTGTGAATTGGAATGGTACCGGAATGGGAGGAAACGACATGGAGCAACCCACCCCTCCATATCAAGGGAAAATCAAACCTGGCATAATTGTCCAGCGAGTCCTAACCTGGAGCACCATGCGCAGCCTCACCCACAACCGTACCACCAGTTTCATATCCTAGACTTCCTCCACCTTATCTCAAGAAACACTAAGAAACCCATTCGCAGACAAAATAAGCCCAATATTCAATCCACAAAACGGGAACGCATTAGCAAGACGGGACGAAAGGAAAAAGAATGACACAGAGGGTAAAGATAAATATATAGTGAATTTTGACCATTCGATAGATTGGATACGGAATAGAGATTGGAGGAGAGATCAAAAGAGGAGTGGATTGTCTGGACCTGTTGGAGGACCGGGGTCAGAGAGCGTTGATTGGAGATATTCGGTTAGGATTAATGGGGGTGCGGATAATCCTTGATTGATTGGGTTAGTTGGGGGTGTTGCATAGTATTTTCAATTCGATCTTGTGTGGTGTTATTTTAGATAAGCATTCACTTCGGTTTCTACAGAGGCTGGATCTGAGATACGGCTGAGTGAATGAAGCTTTAGGGGTAACTTCTCTAATCCCGGATTCACTGTAGCTCGATTCATGATTAGATAGGACGAGAGAGATGACATGAGAAAGAATGATAGTTGCGAACTTTGAAATATGTCATCCCAATTTGCACATATCCCAATTCAAAAAGAATTTGGGACGAGATCAAATACCTGCAAAGTTTCTCAAGTGCTCTAAATTTCCTAGACAACAAAGAGACCTGCGATCAAAACTTTCTTCAAAGCCCTCCTATATGTGGGCCACAAATCCATACAAGCACTACCACAACTGTTCTTCTCATTACTACACCTGATATCAACATGAACCAACAAGACTAACCAAACCTACAAATCAATCCTTTCCAACAATTCTCTCCCCTCCTTCCCCTCTTCTCCCCTATTCTGTCTTTCATAAGCTCCCTCTCCGTTGACTCCTGTATTCCTACACTCAGTAAACCCATTCTTGGTACTCCCATTATGCGTGATCACAGCACAAAAGATAGCAGATTCATAATCCGTAGCAATACTTCCAATGACGATACGGTCAGCACCGGGTGAAGTGGGATCTGAACCGGTATAAATTGTTCTACCGGAGAGAATGGGGAATTCAAGGTAAGGCTTTTTGGCAGCAGGGAGGAAAGTAAAATTTTCATAGTCTGAGGTGGGAGTGATCATTAGGCTTTTGGATGGGAAATGAAGGGGTAGGCGGAAGATAAACGAGCTCACAAGGAAGATGAAGTGGTGAGAAGAGAAAACCGACCGTTGTAAGCGTGTGGATATTTATCTTTCCCAACGGTTTTCTTTTCAGATGCCAGGAGTAGTGCTTGTTTGCATGCTGCGTCTATGGCAGATTGGTTATATGTGGTTTGATTGTCGCAATTGCAGCCAGTGGGTTTGTCGTCTATGTGATATCATTAGTGTATGTGAATGAAAATTGAACAAGATACTCACAGATGGTAGCCATTGTAGATGGGAATATGGATTCAATGTTGTAGATATCGAAGAAGACAGAGATATAGAGAGAAATGAGGAAGATTTGCACACACAAGCAGATAATTGGACTGAATCACAATACTTATGCTTATACTCAATCTTCCCTATCTGCAATCCACTTACATTTCCCTATGTCGTACATGCCCCCTCGAATGGGAGGGAGCTAACGTAGGGTCTCCATCTTGTAAGACAGCACCCCGCCACGATGGGACACATGACCGTATCTAGGTAAAGTATCGTCCCCCAGCTGCCGGCATATCTGATAGAGCAAAGTCGTTATCGCAGAAGATTGGTCCTGGAGGACAAAAATCAACCTTTCGGTCACATCTCGCGCGCGGCCCGTTTGCTTTAGCGTGTGAGCCTCACATACGGGGAAGAATTTATTGGAGATTGTGAATTGTACGGACACGTTCTGCGATGGTGATGA
Source organism: Myriosclerotinia curreyana (assembly GCA_002162495.1). Taxonomy (NCBI): domain Eukaryota; kingdom Fungi; phylum Ascomycota; class Leotiomycetes; order Helotiales; family Sclerotiniaceae; genus Myriosclerotinia; species Myriosclerotinia curreyana. The sequence continues at coordinate 146,985 of NGKJ01000076.1, read as the reverse complement.
AATAAGTTGACAAGCTTAAGTGACAATTGTAAGTTTGAGATGTTGATTGAGTTTGTGTTATGTGATATGATGTGATTTTTGGTCTTGGTTTTGGTGGAAGGTGCGATGAAGGAGGTGAGGTTTCAAACTGCACGACATTCTGAAGCGCCGCTTGGCGTACAGCTCACCTCCTGCGTTTTTAGCCTTTGTACCACTTACATTCAATATCTTTTGACTTCTTGACAAAGTAGGGAACTATACCTTTCCCAAATCATGGTAATGGCGTCTAGTGTTTCATAATGAGAAGCTGCATGGGCGGTAGTTATGATTCTCTATTCAATGAAGTAAAGAAGTAGCTATCTTCCTTATACAGTCATTGATTTAACATACGTTTGTTTAAAATTCACTCAATCAATTCATATTTCAGGAAAAACATATTATTTCGCTCTCGAAGATTGGCAGTAACTTGAAGTACCTCAATATCACTATAGTCCACGCCACCAGGGGGCGCTCCTGCTCTTTTCGAAGTTAGCAAGAAAACGTATGACGATGCTATCCAGTATTTTTACGAGGAGAAGAAGTTTGCTATCGGATCTCCTATTTTCGGCACCTGGAATGAATCCGAAATGGAACTCCTGAATGCCACGATACGTAGAAGAGGATTTCTGTTCAAAGAGTAAGATAGATTCGTAACGGTGAGCCTCCAAAGAACTTCCACTTAAAAGATCAAATATGCAAAGAAACTGAGATAGAAATTTCGGAGGCGTTTCGGCATATGGGATGTACCAATTGAAATTAGCAATAGCAACGAGATCGAGTGAACAATGCATTTTGATCTGACTAAAATTGGTAGAAAAACTTCACATTGGTTTGAACTTGTTCAATATGATTACTTATTCATAATAAGCTTGGGACATCACAGAAAATGCATGCAATAGTTGTATCTGAAGTGAATTATACGTGCTTGGCATCAATGAGAGCTTCATAAATACTATATCATTCAATACGAGAGGGTATCATGTACGTCGAGTTATATCCGAGGGTTGCTGGAAACAAGTACACTGATTATTTCGGCATTGAAATTGAAAATGGGACTGTACGCACGTATTGTTTCGCTGGGTGTTCGTGATGAGAGGATGCTGTATGAGATGAGGAGGAAGATGATGGAGTATAAAACTCGAGGAAGTCCTCACAAAAGTGTTTTTTTTGTATCATTCAAGAAGAAACCTCACTCACAATGTCCCGCCCAGATATATTTTACCAGCCTACCAAAGGAGAAAGTTCAGGACTTCCTGATGATCCTTTCAAATCTTTCGTAATCCCTCCGCAGATGAATATCTGTCAAACATTCTTTGTTGTTGCACTGGCAATCATGGAGTTCTTCATCTCAAGGCAGCTCCTCATTAAACACTATTCTCACCATCACGTCTTTATTTAAGAAAGCAATTCGACTTAAAAGGTACCAAACCTCTGTTCTCAGACCGGTTCGCATCTGAATCATGAATCACTTCTTTTGCTCCTACTCTCAACTTGATGCCACTTCCATAATACATTCGGTCCTTACCATAGGGTCCTATAACCTACTCCAGATTTTGCATCTACACTCGGTCCTACCTACCCGTCGCATTTGCAAAGATTCGGTCCTTGACAAGTCTACGAGCTCAATCTCCAGTACATCCCGCCGACTCCGCTCCACTCCACCACGCAGTCATTGCCATCTTCATATATCCACCCAAATCGGTCCTTCCCCCAACTCATCCCCTCTCCCGCTACCCACTTCTGCATTACGATCCGCCCCGCAGAGTTATCTCCAAATATCAAATCTTGACTGCAAGAAACAATATACCCACCCGAAAGCAAGATTAATTCAGTCCTTGCCCCAATATCCTCAGCCTAATCTACGTGGAGTCCTACCTCCACCAGCTCCCAATTACTGTAACCCCTCCATATCCACCAGAGTCGGTCCTTTCCCAATGCTTTTCTCATACATACGCACGTATTTTCTCCAAGTCGACTCAAATCTTTTCCAACCGTGAGACATGATCATACCGTGCCCATTGCGGGTGGAAATCGGTCCTTTCCCCAATCCCCAATCCCCAATAACCTCTTTCTGCACTTCTTGCTGCACTCCTCATCTCCACCTTACGTTCACATCGAATTTCCTCCCATACATCTCAAAATTGTCAATCTTAGGGATTGAGACCACCCTACATTCGAGATTTAACCCCTATTGAAATTTAACTGGGTTTTGATTTTTCTAGCAAAATTTTTTCACGCTATATCCCACTTTTGAGCCCTGAAGTCTCATTCCTATAATGTTGGGCGCCTTATACTGCGTAGTTCCCGCTCTCAACCTATCTGCCAAGCAAGCTTTATATGCGTGCCTCTCGGAAGACCATATCCTGCTTACTTAGTGAATAAAGTAACGTTACTAATGTACTGGTTGGTGCTGTATGTGCAAAAATTAATTTGACAATAGTTTGATGTCCGAGCGGGAAATATTTCAGTTTGGTTGAACAGTGCGCTAGTGTTCGCGAGTATTCCCGCCGTCGATCTTTCAGCTCGCGAACTTTGTTTCAAGGACTACTTTCTTCCAATTTCACGGTCCAGATCACGAACATGAAGCGAATTCTTGTGGTTATTCCGAGTCCTAGTGTCGCTGCTACAATAGAGTTTCTGCACGTAGTTTTGCATACTTTAGTGGCTGCTTAACCTTACCGTGTACAGAACTTCGGTCGGAACCGCCATTTTCCTTCGAAATCGAGATGAGATTTCTCAGGATCTGTGTTCCATCGGTGGTTTGATTGTTCTCCTATACTTGTCTGGGCTGGTCTCTTTATGGAGCCACAAGCCTCAGATTTTTCTTTGATGTTGAGGGATGGTTTGAAATTTTTACCTAGTCAATGGTGTAGTTCACATTGACTCAACAGAAAACTTGGTTGAATAGACCTGTTTTAATCGATGTGAAGCTTCAAGCCACAACCCAATGGTTACGATGGCCTCGTCGAAGTGCTTGAATTAATATACCCAAGTTATGCTGGGAGATCGAGTCGTCGAAGCTCTTTCTGTATTTGATATAAATTCATTGCCCCTCACTCGAGGTCAAGCCACAAGCCACCCCGCAATTTGGGTGTCGATATGAATGTAGAGATGTCAACACTGATCAACGACATTGGAATTGCAGGTAGAGAGTTTATTCCTCCTCTTCTTTTTTCTGTTGAGTTCGCTAGGAAATGATCAATCTCTTGGTGAGAGTAGTTCTCTCACAATTCCCGAGATCTTCAACACAGTCTCACTAGAAGTTTTCTCTTCATGCAAATTCCCACCAAACGTTTTCTCAGATTTCATGGAACAAAATGCACAAGCTTCTCTGGCGCTGAAGATCCATGTCTACCATTGCCTTCGATCCGTCAGGAAGATAAGGAATGTTTCACAATGTTGATTGTCATACTTGATTGACTTCAAAGAATTGAAGTTCCATTGCACAAGATTTTTGACAGCAAAGTTGTGTGACTTTTATTGACTCCAAATCCTGCAAATATTATGTACTTGTAGTAATACAGGATGATTGTGTATGCAGTTTTAAGGTTGCACTCCTGTGCACCGCGTAAATGCCATGTATATTTCTATCTTCAAATTTTCCGGTTCGTTGTTTGGATAATTACACGGGCGATAAGAATGTTTCACTGCATCTAGAGCGTTTAACCTTCCCGTTTGAAGTTTGTCTGCAGAATTAGGGCAATGGCTTAGATTGGAGGAAACGGGGGATATATATTAGAGCGAAAATTGATGATATCAAAAGAGGACAACATGATTTCGGAAGATTAAAGCCTGGTTGAAGGGTCAAAGGTGTGGTTACATATGTTGTATGAGTTATCTCTATCATAAAGGGCTTACGAAATGAACAAGGTCACGAAATTAATGCCTCCTTATCCAAATTCGATGAGATGCAAGCTTGGAGGTTGAAAGTGGGGGAACAGATTGAAGGACAAATACTCAACAGCGAGTAAGATGATGAGTGGGGGAGAATTCATTTACTCAGATTGAAACATTTCAGCTTTCTATCATCCAGGTGGGAATAGTGTTAAGTTTTCCAGTAATAGGTATTACCCCCATATTTCATTAGAAAAAAACATGTGATGATTTATCAGCCGTGAATCCCGATTGAGAAGAAATGAAGATATATTATTCTAGCACCGTCCAGAATAACATACAACAAGACTGCAATGTAACCCTATCACTCATCGGGTAACACAAACAAGTATCTTCAATGCCCTTCTTCATTATTTTGGGATTAAAAATTTTAGGGTCATTAATACTACCGGTACTTCATTTAGCAGATAGGGTAAATATAAACACTCGGGTCCAAGATGACTACCGCGCATTTAGAAAATGATAAAAATTTATACTATGCCTAATGAAAGTATTGAAACCCCTCTTGGGGATTTACTCTTAGTTATCTAAGATGGAGAGTTACAGCAGTAGCGGAAGGCAAACACTTCGTATTGCAATACTAAAAAGTTCACTTGATGCAACTCAATGTCTATCATGATATCAAAATATCATCATGTCACTTCGTCTCTCACCCCATACCAATTAAAGCCAGCTATTTCGTGCAGGCATGCAGATCCAATCACATGCGAAAATGCATGTATGCGAAAATTTCTGGAGACAGGCCCGGTCTAAATGCACAGCCAAGTTCCTAGATAAGTCTAGCGGCCTAGTCTAGTGAAAATATATTATAAGAGTTCAAGAGGCTTGGTACCGTGATTTCGATAAAGTCACGATACTTGGGTACAAACTCGGGGTACACAAGAACGAGACTTCCGTCTTCCAATTACCGAGTCTCCCATCTAGAGTACTCCGGCCGGAATGAAATTGGAATGTGACTTCTCCGTACCAGTCGGATCGGTATTCAACTGAGATACAGAGAGGGTTCGTACCGGTAATTTCGGTCCAGGTTAGGGGTTTAGGATTTGTACCGCAAGGGAGGTCCTTCCCGAGATCGTGTTATATCTTCAACGGAGATCTGGAGTCCAAATTGGGATGAAATACAAAAGAGTTAGGTCCCTACTTACATATTACATACTTCCATGTATCATGTAAGCGTGATAATGTGTATCTTCATCTCTTGGGTCCTCTTCAAAATAATGACTAATCGTGTGTAACCCGAGTGCTATGACACCCCGCATCGCATCGCATCTTCGATATCAGTGAAATTATTAGTATCTCCGACTTGCCCTGGTCCTGGATAGTCAGCGAATCTACTAGCACAGACAATAAATTCCAATAATTCTTGAGTCATGAATTTACATTTGACAACTTCACTTGAAACCACTTGGATGTCACCCCGCACTCCTCTTGGCACTGCTAATTCCATATCCTTCGTCTTATATCTTCTACAAAAAGAGCTAACCCCAAAAATGAATATGAAAAGCTAGCGACCATTATTGCGTTACATAACCCCTTCGTAATCAAAATGGGGGTTACGCTCGGACAATATTCGGAATGAAGAGCGTGAGATTCAACCACCTATTGTATCATAATCAGAGGTCGAGGATTTTTCCCTTGATGAAAAATGTCTGAGATAGAGAAAAATCAGGGACCAATCAAACCTGGCGAACCCCCTAACTTTACCGAATGTCCGGGGCGGGACGGGAAATTATACCAAGCATTTTGTTC
>NGKJ01000076.1:129576-141224 GCA_002162495.1 Myriosclerotinia curreyana | reverse complement strand
CCCCTCAATCGACCAATTTCGGGGTCTAGATCCCCTTAAATAAGTTCGCCTTCAGACCCCGACGACATGCCGGATATTTAACGATTATTTACCTATCACAACTTCATCCCTTCCTTCCCTAATAATAGTTTGCATATCTGCGCAATGAATGCACGACGCAAACAAATTTGCCTCTCAATAGTTCGCATCTAATGCATGCAAAGCGCTGTAAAGTGATATATATGATATATCATATCATCGTACGAGTAGTGTATAGCACGCTATTATTTTTTGGCAATGCTGCAGGTTTGTCACGCTGCCGGTGTTATACGACTTGGATTGTCGTATGAGTTTGATATAGTCTGTTGAGTGGGGTGATATGTTACGCGGCATGAATATGTTCAGGACCAATGATTATATGGTGGTTTGACATATTGGACGCATAGATAGGTATCTACCAGAACTCTCCGGCAACTATGAAGATAAAACCTATATTGGTATGACTTCAGATGCTTCATACATGTATGCACTGCGATCATGCCAATATAATGTAAGGAAGTATGTTCCTAAAACGTCCTTAAAATGCCTCTCCATATGAGACACCAACAGGCTACAGTAGTAGATTCCAGAATCTTCGCTTGATCAAATCAAAAACATGACCAATCGCTTCAGTCCTCAAATCCATCCGTTCACCGTGACGCCACATGATCCCGCGCGGAAAAGCAAACACAAGCCCATCAATTCCATTTCACTCCATTTGATGAGGCTGAGCTCTCTATTCAGAATCAGAATCTCATCACGGAAAAGTGAATCCACGATAGGTTACCGCAATACAAAGCCAATACTAGGCGCTTGATAGTAGCAAAATGTGACTTGAAGATCCACGGTCACGGTCCGCCAGCAGGCGGCAAAACACCGTTACATCGTGCCACTTTGCAAGATTCCCCGACGCGACCTTTCTGCGGCCGCTTTAGGGGTCATTGGACTCGGTTGTTCGACAATAGATCGTGTGGGATGGGCGATTGAGATGTTTTATGTTGGATTTATGAGTCACGGTATTTCCTTCAGCTTGGAATTGTTTTGTAGGTCAACGAGGCTTTGAAAGTAGGGTTACTAAAGAACCTTATAATCCGTACTGCACTCACCGCATCACTACTAAGACTTCCTTACTTTCCCTTTATTTCTCTTCCGCGTCCCGCCCCTGTGGGAAGAACTAATCCTTCCAAAGGTACCGCCCATTGTCCACTCCACTGATCGCCTAATTTCAGGCATAGAGATTGCGGGGAATACTTAGTATGTCTCATGACCAGCGCTTAAGGTTTAAATCCCAGGTGAGCGTGAAGTTAGCGCTTAGAGGAAATTTGGTGAATTGCGGGGTATGTAGATCTGGGGAGAGGGTAAGAAAATGAAATACTTTTATGAAGATAATACAAGGATATTAATACAGTCCAAGCCATATCTTTCTCAAGATTGTGTAGAACTTACTTCACCATGGCCATCTACTATTTTCGACAGCAATATTCCGCACCGTAAGATCATATCCCCCCCCTCTACAAATCGAATTTCTCCACGAAAACCGAGACCTTTCCGGCCCTCCCAGACCTTAAATGCAAATCAAATGGCGTATATCAAGCTTCTGGACCTAAAGTAAAATCCGGGGTAAAAACAATTGACAACCTAGAGATCCCACATCCCACACATCCCACACATCCCACATCCCACACATCCCACATCCCACACATCCCACACACATCCCACATATCCCAAAATCCCCAATCTCTAATGCCACAACATTTCATTCCTATCAGATCAGAGCATGATTAACTTTGGAATAGATACAAGAGTAAACAAATATACTCTGACTCTAAACTCTAGCCCTTGCTACGAGGCTGAGGATGTACGTAAAGGTAGTGTCAGAGCTAGACATGTACCGTAAGTAGTACATACAATCAACCTATTTGGAAGTTAAAATCCCAAACGCGGGTAAATTCGTCCACAGTCATATCAGTAAGGTTCACCGTCTTTGTGACGGAAAAAGATAAGGATATTTTAATATACCGCTATATTTCAAGCATCAGGATTGTATATTGATTATAACCCCTCACCACCGCCGTTGATATTGTAATAGACTAATAAGAAAGGGTTATTTGTAGTAATCTCACATGTGATACAGAGACCGATAGTAATATACTCTTAATTTATTTCACTAGTAGTATATAATCAATAGTAGTTACTACTTAGTACATCCATCGTACTAAGCTAAGCACCCTCCAGTCTTCCACTAACCAAACCAAATCACATTCCAGACTCCAAGTAATACACTTGTACTACCCGTCGCGGCTCTCAGATCTAAGGTACAGCTAAATCGATCTAAATATGAACCAAACCGAAGGCTAGTGCCACCCACCAGCGCAACTAGCGAATAGGCCCAAAGAAATCTGTAAAGTGTAACCCGAGTCCAACAGCAGGTGAGGAATAATCCAGGCCCTCCACTCCACTGCCCCTCCGCTATCCAGAAGCGGGGTTGCAACGGAGAAGAACGGAGAATGAAAATCCGGGGGGAGAGGGGGGAATGGAGAACTCAAATTCAAGACTTACGGTATCCTCCGTGTCATACATGATGATACCTCCATAGTACATACGGTACTACCAAGCAAATGTAAGTTTACTCAACTCGCCTTACTTAGCACCGATTTCCCGATCCCATCGCAATACACAGAATCCATTCATTCCACTCCATCTTTCCACGTTTTCACACGAATTCTCTACGTGACGATACTTCGTACTTTTCGGAAAATATTTTCATCCATCAATTCCTACCAGTAGTAAGTACCAAAATCTTGGGTTGGCAAATTTGGTGGCGAGATTACGAAGATCAACAGTGCTATTTTTGTTGATCGGCGCGGCAGACACGACCATAAGTTTGTTTGGACAGGTAGTTTTTTTTAAGAATTTGTAAGTAGACTTGGTGCTATGTATGCGCTGTACATCTGTTTGTTTTTTGAGTTTTTACGGGCATAATAATATTGTTGTTGTTGTTGTTGTTGTTGAGTAGATCCCAAACTTCACGTGTACTTTTTTTGCCTTTCATTTTCTTCATCTCTAAATCATCCATCCCATCACCAAATAAAATGACATCATATCCTCTCCATACAGTTTAGAGTCGGAGCAGCTTAGACATCAAATTATATTCTCTCGCAAGTCTAATTCACCCAACAAGCCTCACCCACGCAAATCGTTTCGCTTCTTCTCCTCGCCTCGCCTCGCCTCGCCTTGTCTCGCCTCGTCTCGTTTGTGGCGTCGAAGGAGCTTTGTCCAATTCAGAACAGGGGGAACAGGGGGTTTCTTACATAAAACCTAGAACTTTAGGATGTCTCAAATAGGTACGTAAGTACTTTTCGGCGCTTGATGAGGGATTTCTATTATCTTTTGCTGTATGTCTTGGCCAACCCATAGAAGAAAGCACAAAATTAACTCTGGATTCGAAGATCGTATTGAATCGAATCGAATTGAATCGAATCGAATCGAATAGGTAGGTTATAGACTTTCATTGCCTTCGCCATGCAAGATGCCTCGAAGTACATATTTGCTGCCCCCCCCTTCATTCGTGCACCCCATCTCTCCGCACCCCACCCCCATCCTATCCCATCCCATCTTCTCGTAAAGAAAAGAAAGAAAGAAAGAAAAAAAATTCCTCCTCAAACATCCAATAAGATAATCCCAAGTTCCCAACGCCCAGCCCATTCGCTCTAGACCTTCAAACCATTCCACATGACGAAATGATTGGCCAATTCTAGATTCCCATACTCTTAGTCCAAATCCCATGTAAGAAAATACGAATTTCCCTTTTATTTTTAATTTTTTAATTTTTTATTGTTTTTGCACATGGATTATTTCCTGCTAGCTGGGGTTTGATGGTCGTGCATGAGGATTGGTCAGTGAGATCCTTGAGGATATATTTTTCATCTTAGATATGAAGAAAAGAAAATGGCATGATGAAAATAGGAAGGTCTAGTGCCAAAGAAGAAGATGTACAGAGTAGGTGGTATTATTGTAGATCGAAGTGTGTACGAAGTATATGTGTAGCGAATATATTGTAGCGAGACTTAGCTTCCTTTCTTGAGGTTATTCGTAATCTGATGAGAAGCTTGATCGAATCGAGGTGATTCTACATTTTTATTGGTCAAGCTGAAACCGTTGAATGAAAATTCACCGCCATGTTGGCGAAGCTTGCTTTAGAATCATCCCTACAGAGTACCTAGGTAATCTTCAAATGACAAAGCACAGTCCAACGACATTCAACAACGTCCAAGTCTTTAAACCTCAACTCTTTCATCTCACCGAAGAAACCTCAGCTCACATCACCCTTTCAGATTCTCAGAATGTCAAATTCTCAGATTCTCAAATTCTCAGATTCTCAAATTCTCAGCCTCTCGGATTCAATAATACATTTGTTCAATATAGACGAGATACCATAGCCACGCTCAACGAAATTACAACATCGTATACGAGTATCATCGCCTCCCCTACCTCCCTTACCTCTGCATCAAATTCTACATGCATACCGTGGAATATCCCATCTCATCCCATCCCATCCCGTGTGCGCGCTCGCTCGCTCCCTCGCTCCAAGTATTTCCGCGCCCCGGTAGCTGGGCCAAGTAACTAGGGCATTTGGGAAATCCGCGAACGAGCCATCTTATCCCATCCTATAACATCACATCACATCACATCCCACCCATGCCATCCCACTCCATCAGACATCAGACCATCTCACCCAGACCTCTCATCTCGTTTGGTGATCTCTACGAAGATATTGAAAACATCAAAATGATCCTCATCTCATAAAATTAACTTCCAATAATCCCGTCACATAACCTTCAAAGTCAAAATTGAAAAGCAAGAAATTTCGGTCCGTTCCCGTCGGTATGTAGATCGACGATTACCATTTATACAGTACCTCACTACGAAGTAGTAGTCCTCTCAATTAAACTTTGGGATATCAAGACTGTAGTAACGGTAGTAGTGTGTAGTTATGTACGAGTATACAACTAGTAATCCATAAATCAAAAATTCCTCTTTTTTTTTTCTTTCCAATGTTAATCTAGGTATTAAAAATTTAATCCCTCATCGCAATGCCCAAATATATCGTGATACAGAGTACCAGTATCTGATCTGATACCGAAACATTTCGTTTATTTCACCTTGACCTACCGGTCCTCTCACCAAATCCTCATCATCTTATTATTACCGGGCCTGAAGAGATAAGCCCCTGTAGCTATCAAAAAATCAAACATGTCTGACTGGATCCATACTCTATACTTTGTACTCTGTCCTGTCCTGTCCTGTCCTATACTGTACGCACACGCCATGGAGCAGACTGAGTACAGAGTACGGACTACAGACTACAGAGTATAAATAATAAATATGAAGAAGTTGATATCGAAATAATCAATATGCAATAAATATAGGACGAAACAGATGATGTCGCAACCGAAATCGTGAGAGAGAGTGAAATGAAGGGGCTGATAAGAATCGTATGTTAGTTATTTTTCCTTCAACTTCTTATAAGTTATTCTATGGAATGGGTTTCTTTGATATTGTATGTTTGTATACTTTTATATATTCCTTCCCTTTCCCTCTTGGCTTGACAAAAAGTAAGTTGTATGAGGATATGAGGATATGAGGATAAGAGGATCTAGGTAGGTGATTGAATTACTATGTAGCAGAGGAGATAGGGAGGGGGGAGTTTGGTATAGTGTATATACATGAGGGAATGATAATTAGATTTATATGTAGATAGATATATGTATTTATAGAAAGATATATATCCTTTATATATGATATATAATGTGTGATATATAATGTATGATATGCCAATCATCAAGATAAAGTATGGATAAGTATGTATATGTTACATGTATGTATGTATGTAAACCGGTAAATCAGTATGTATATCATTATCAGTATTATTACATCAGTATGTCAGTAATCAAGCACGAGCAAAACTGCAAGTAAAGTAAATCCTCGACTCGTAGAGATAGCATATCCATCCATTGCGAAGAGTCCAATTGGGATGGGTGCAGAGTATCATTGTATCAGAATAAGAATGAGAAGCGGGAGGGAGATAGAATAGGGATGAGGAAGTGGTAGGGGGTTTTCTGCGGGATGTTCCCCGGTGGTATGCTTGGATGGTTTCATCTTTTGATACTGTACTTAAATGCCGATATCCTGATCTTAATACTTACATAGTATTTGTAATATACAGTTGTTGTTGTTGTTGTGCTGAGCGAAAGGAAAGTTAATGAAGATGTTGGAGATAGATAAGAAGAATATGCTCGGAAATGAAGAAAGACCCGACTTCCAACCTAGGATATCTCCTCCTCCTTGTATGAAAATTTAGGTTTGAAATTGTAGAATATTGATATCATTGATATTGATATTTGATATTTGATATTTGGTACAAGAAAGGGAGAGGTGGGAAGATTACCACTTCGCGTATTTCTCTTTCCACAACCCCTCATCTCTCACAGGGCTACACACCTTACTCGGCATTTCATATCCGTTACTCATGTCGTGCTACCCTCCACTCCATATCCATATTCATATACATAACCTATCAGGGAGTCCATCTGCACAAGTACTCAGATAAGAGATCTACTAGGTAGGTAGGCACTTCTGCACACCAAAGCACATCGCGTCAAGGTAGTCAGTCAGTCATCATGGAGGGCCAGGGGGGGTCCGAGGGCATCCAACATCCAAGGCTGAAATTTGAAATAATACGGAGAATGGGAGAGGCGGCGGTTAGAGACGGGACGGACGGGTTCAAATTCATTGATTGAGAAGCAAGCTACAGTAATAAAATCAAACCCCGAGTTGGGGATCTGGATGCGGGAGAGGCGGGATTTGTTATCACTTGGAAGGTTAACTAACATCAGCGCAAGCATTTTGATGCCCGCTCGTTCTTATTTGGAGGAAAAGTTGCGAATAATGTACAATATCGGATGGATTATATATGCATGGAAGAGCAATGGAAAGTCCTATCTAGGTATACAAACCATTCTACCAGGATCCGATTGTTGCACGATGAATAGAATTTTGTTCCGCGATAATGTATGTACTCTGTCTGTAGTTCTCTATCGTATCATTATTATTGAATTTGAGATTAAATTACGAAATCGAGCTTTCTGCTTGTGTGGTGAACCTGGAAGGTACATACATATGTTGCTTACCTATGCATCATACAGGAAATTATACTGTACATACAGTACATATTGCATGATTTTCATGTACGGAGTACATGAAAATACGTTTCCGCCCCCGCCTCCGCCTCCGAGTTTTCCTCACCATCTCGATATCAAAAATAATAATGGTAAGTTAGTTAAAGTTGGGAGGCTCGGTGGAAAAATGATGTGAGACATTCGTAACCGGCGAAGAATTTTACAAGGCATATATGTTGATGTTGATATTGATATTGATATTGATAGGAACTTGGGAAGCGAGGGTGAGTAACTCGGGTTCACAAATAGGATTATTGGCATTGCATTATTAGCATTAAAAGTTGTCGCGTCATCTAGCGCTCGCTTTCGTTGGGAATATCTAGGTAGGTCCACTTGCTTAGTATTACAAGGATGGGATGGATGAAGGAAAAATCGACGATGAGGGCTTTGTCTTTTGAATTTTGAGGGAGAGCTTGGGAAGAGAGCGATAAGTACGTACTTGATGGATTTGTCTGCGCCTCGGTTTTCTTTTAGTAAAGCACAAAACATCATGGACGGTTTTTGTACAATGTTACCAACACCAACAGAAAAGCTACCCCTCTTTATGTATTGCGTTACATTATTTGAACAAACTTGTTGATATCGTACTTCTTCGGATTCATCTTGCCTTCCTCTTTTCCAAACATGCACGTTAACGCCAAGGTCGGTCATGGTCATGGCAGTAAGCCATAGTAATGGCACAGGAGAATCAAGGATCTTCTATGCATGAACCGGGGTGATATCAGGGAAGTTGTTGAATCCTGGAAAAACTTTTACTTACATGGAAGATCTTTTGACGAATGAGGTTAGGGGGGACAGTTGGATTTCTCTTCCTAATGGGGTATTGGAGAGAATGTATGTATCGGAAATGCCCTACGTATAACTTTGCGGAGGTGATTTTCTTTTTCAAAAGGGAAGGTTTCTTACCAATTTTGGATCATGGTCTGGACTTTGGAGTTTATTTGTGTTGAATTGGTTTGAGTAGTACAAGGTTTTTTGATGTAGTTGAAAGTATAATTTCTATGAAGGTGATGTTGATGGCGATGGTGATGATAATGAAAGATGTTACAGTATCATTCAATGAACCCGGATAATAGAATAGATCGATGAACCAGTTCATCATACTCCGTACACCATCAACGGATAGATATCCAAATCAACAACTAATCCCCCAATCCCAATCCCAAAGAGCTTCCTTGAAGAGAGAAAGAATGGTAAGAAATTTTCGTTACAGCGTAAATGTGCATACATACTGGATGGATCCCCATTCATGCTTTCCCCTCTTTGCCAACTCTTCGAATGGAGTCAAAATATCCCCTTTCGCGCATTAGGATCCCAAGTCATGATCCAATGAATGAATGACAATGGTTTCATACAGTAGTTTAGGTAGAGATACTTTGTGAGGTTCCTTCACGATGTGGGGATTTGGGGGAATGGAAGGTGGCGATGATTTCTTTTAATTCCTTTCAAAGTAGGTATGATTATTGAAGAGTTTGGTTTGGTCAATAATAATAATAATATCTTTTCCTCAAGTTGGTCAACGACGGAGTTACATTTCCAACATATCAATGTAGGTAGTATGTAGTATATACCAATGCACGCAGCAACTACTCATCCCATATCCCCACTTTCATTCATAGGCGTCAGACTCAAGATGCTTACCGAGTCTAGTCGGCGTCAAATGTTTTAAAGATGCGGTTAGATGAATGATTATCTTTAATACCCTCATTTCCATAAGGAGTTCAACCTTGAATAAATCCATCCGCAGCTTGTATTGGTACTACTAAAAAAAGGCATTGTTGATCGAAGCGGAGCTACTTGATCAGGAAAGGATATTTAGCGAATGAAATGAAGGGATAACGAACAAATACTACTTAGAATAGATACAAGGAAGTGAATTTTGATATTAAAGCATAAAGAATATTAATGCAAAATAATTCTATCTAAGGTCCCGCCCTTTGATTATACTCGTCCTAGCATAATGAAGTGAGATTATGTATGTGTGTATGTGTATGTGTATGTTATGTATATGTATGTACTTGAGTATGTATGTATGTATGATATTGAACGTTTCTACCCCGATACCATCGATTCACTTATTCACCCACCTATCAATATATCTCCATTAACCTCAATTGTCTACTTTACATCACTCCTTACAATACTTATATGTGTTAGCCTAAAGCAGTTCAAGTTCCGTCTAATATATCGATAGGTATATCTGTGCACCACACCATACAATAACTCATATACCACTCACCCATATCTATATCACCTTCATGAAGAAGAAGATGAAGATTTGATAATATCATACATACACATCCTATCCTATCCCATCCCATCCCATCCCATCCCATCCCATCCCATTCCATCCCATCCCATCCCATCCCATCCATCTCCCATCCCATTCATCTAAAATTCACCTCAATTAAGCCAAGGACCAAGCCATGGTAACCCTAATGAGAAAATCCATAATAATAATAATAATAATGATGATGATAATAATAATGAATCCATTATTATTCTAAGTTTTAAGTTTTCTTTAAGTCTCTAATAACCTAGGCCGCCAATCGAGCCAAAAAAAACAAACCCAGTTAGTTGGTTATTGTTTAAAACCCCTCTTATTATTATTTTCTCTGCTCTATTCTTCCTCATCTTCCTCTCTTTTCCTCCTCCCCCCCTCCCTCTCTGCTGTTGCTGCTGCTGCTGCTGCTGCTGCTTAAACCCTTGCTCTTGTCTTGCACTTCCATCCAATTCAATTATTATTATTATTATTATCACTCACTCCCAAACCCCATCCCCATCCCCATCCCGTTTGAAGAATATTATTATTATTATTATTTACCTCCACCTACCTACATACCTCACTCCATCTACCTGCCTGCCTACCTACCTACCTACCTACTCACTTCCTACCTACCATCCATCTCTCTACCATCTACCATCTACCATCTACCATCTACCATCTATCCAATCCACCCACCACCCACACCACCCTCCTTCCAACGCCCATACAGAATAACATCATCTAGGCCAACGCCAGCCAGCCTTTTGACCAAAGTCTATCAAAGATCCAAGACCCAAAATCCAAGACCCAAAATCCAAGACCCAAGACTGAGACTGAGACTGAGACTGAGACTGAGACCAAAAGGCCCAACCCTCTAATCACTACTACTCTATTCTACTCAACCTACCTACCTACTCTACGAGTCGTACCTATCAATCACATCCCGAGGGTTCCATTTTTACTTTTATCCTTTTGACGACAATCCATAACACGAACGAATACTTGCGGAATAAGGAAAGGAAGAGGAAAGGAAAAGAAAAAGGAAAAGGAATTGAATTGAAGCAATTTGATGTTTGATTGATTATCTTCTTCTGCATACAAATTAATAATTTGCAAAAGATCATCACTTATCATCCATCATCATTCATCATTCATCCATTACCATCCATTACCATCATCATCATTCACATAAAACATCACCGAACTGCACTCACAACTGACTGCACTACACTACACTACACTACACTTTGCCATAACTTGGTTATATCAACCAGCAATCAATCAATCAATCAATCAATCAATCAATCACCCTTATTAATGAGAATACCAAGCACAGCACAGCATAGCATAGCACTTTCACAATTGAAGTTTTTGCATTTCATTGAGAAACAAAGTTCGAATCCAACCAAAACAAGAGAAACAGAATAGATAACTGTCTGTCTGTCTGTAGTGAAAACGGACAACTCGGAAGAATCGAAAGAATCGAAAGAATCGAAAGAAGAGAGAGATATATTAACTCAAGATTCCACATTCCACATTCCACACCAAACAACACACGAAACGGTCAAGCATTCAAGCATTCAAGCATTGAAAGGTTCTTAACCCATTATCCATTATCCATTATCCATTATTATTCACCCATTCGCCGCTTTCCCTTATCGATCCAATCGACCCAATTCACCCAAATCCATCTACATCCACCCCCCCCCCNCCCCATCCACCCTTGATTACGAAACGAAACCAGACATACAACCAACCAACCAACCAACCAACCGTATCTAACCAACGCAATCAATCAATTCAATCAAATAAAATCTTCTCCGTCTTACCTTTTTGGGACATCGTTTTTGCCTAGTCGCTCTCTCTCTCTCTCTACTAGTACATCTCTCCCTCTTCCCNCCCCCCTCTCTCTCTCTCCCATTCCATCTTTTCGAAAACATATTAAAGTAAAAAGCAAAATATATTTGACAAGAACGAAATAGCTGAAAATACGCATTTGTTCTTTCTTATTCTTGCTTAACTTTTTATACTTCAACATCCTTCTCACTCTTCTTCTTCTTCTTCTTCCTCTTTTTTTTTTCTGGGGTATTCAAGAAAAATCCCACTTCTTCCTAATGTAAGTTTCA
>NGKJ01000076.1:96317-120385 GCA_002162495.1 Myriosclerotinia curreyana | reverse complement strand
CCCCAAATATTCTACTCTAGTACTAACATGCCCTCAGATCTAGAGTCTTCATCCTTGATTCTTCATCCTTAATACTTAATACTTGATTCAAATAATAAATCACAAGATTTGAAAATTCTCCTTATATCAAGTCTTTACTTAGGGAATCCTCCGCGGATACTTTTTTTTACTTTTCTCGTGGCTTAAGGTTGGGTGTGTTGAGATGGGTTGTGTTCGTTTTGTGTTTTGAGTGGGGTATGGGATGATGGGGGATGGGATGATAGGGGGATGGGATGATAGGGGGCGGGGTTATGATGGGTTAATGGGTTGATGGGTTGCTTGAGGGGGGTGGGATGGGAAATCATGGGATGGGCTCGGGGTTGAGGGTTGAGTGTTTGATTTAGAGGTACAGATAGAGGTACAGATAGAGGTACAGATAATGGAGGGGAGATGGGTGCAGGCTTTCCATTCGGAAGTAATCAGATTTTCGTTTAGGTATTTCAATCTACGTTTGGATTTCAAGACCAGACAATAATGGACTGTGGTCAATTTTTATTATACATTTTCTAGAGTTGAAGTAAAGGAGATGGCGGCTCCCATGGTTCGATGCTATGAAGAAACTATGTACTCCGTATTTTCTTCCTTTTCACCATATCCCAAGTCATCGTAACAGAATAATTGGTTCTACTCTCCCCCCCCCTGAACAAAGGTTAAAAATTAGGCTGGGAGTAGGGCAGAAAATTTAACCTTTGTTTAAGGGGGGGAGAGTAGCGGTACATCAAAACATAGGAGTTTTACCGAGCGGATATCTCTCGGTGTGGAGAATTCCTTGTTGTCCGTGTCATTTTAAGGTCCACGGATATAGAGTTATGGGGTCATTTTCACATAAGCGATGCGGGGTGAGATGACATCCATAGCCCTATAGCAAGTGCAGATGCTAAATTTTGATATACAAGGATTGAAAGTATAGAAGTGTTCAAGACACTTTCGTCCTAGTCTCTACACTTAAACATTCGGATGGCTGTGGGTACGAATATTTATGTACTAATAATGCAAGAGGCTTACGAAAATACAATACTCCCCCCCCTTAAACAAAGGTTAAATCTTTTGTCCTACTCCCGGCCCAATTTTTAACCTTTATTCAGGGGGGGGGAGAGTAGTACTCTGAGTCCAAATTTCTAAGCCCCAAGACCTAGATGCATATTCAGATAGCATATTCCAGAATGGTAATCTGAACCACCTGGACATTTTCGAGGTAATCGAAAAGCCTTTCCATCACCGCATAGAATGCTGTTCGGCTTAGCGATCTGCATGTATAAGTAAGTGTTGTATGGAGTATGTAAAGCTTCGCCACTGCTTCTATTTTATCATGGCGCATGTGTTTTTGGGATGGCAAAAAGGAAACCATGTAATTGCTAAGTAGAGAAATGGATAAGTCTATGGAGACTAGTGTCCTATATCATACCATGCAAATCTGAGGAGGCAGGGGAATAAATGGAGGTAAAGAAATAGATATTTTGATTAACTTAGCTTCCAGCTTGGGGATATCTGCGAGGGGAGTGCATGAGGGGTATTGTAAGCCGCATATTAAGACCTTGCTACTACAAATGGGGTATATGTTTTGAGCTTGAATGACTTACACTGCAATACATACTTACATACTGTAGCAGCGTTTCATCACGAAAATCTAGATGCTACATATGCGTTTCCATATCCGCATGACGCACGCTTGTACTGCCTGCGCATCAATCCTTTGCTACATATCTTTTTCCTGCATGCAATGAATGGAAATCCCTCACATCAGATATCATCACATCGTATCATCTAGACCACATTCCTTACACCCAAGTATTTGAAAATCTCTTCCCCGTCTCCGGACTGCGTAGAGAGTGGATACTGTCCTCTTGATCTTTGTGGCCGCACTTGGGCCTTTTCTGTTTTTCAAATGGCACGATTCTCGATTCATGCAAAAGTTCCAGAGGCGTCGGCTGGCGAGTCAGTTGGCTATCGGCTGATGATATTTGTCAGCGCGGCGGTTAATATTAGGAGATTAAATCCTATTGTATGACGTTTAACATATACCCTTTCCTATATAATTTGCATTCATGCATACATGTACTCGATAACAATGTTTTTTTTTAAAAAATTCTTTTTCTTCAAACTCTATTTCTTGAAACAGCTCTCTTTAAAATGCCACTTTTTTTCTCGACAATACAACCCTTCTAGTAGATGAATCAGTTGTTAGCTGGATTATAATATGATTGGTTTACTCAAGATATTGTGAAGATACTTTTTGCTGATTTAACTTAGTAGCTTTCAATCGATGCTGCCAGCTAGCTGACTCGTCGACCACTCTATGCAAAACGAATCCAAACTGTCATTTTTGCCTCAAACCATCGCAATACTCTTAATTCCATTCATCTATCCATCCATCCATGCATACAAAGCCAGGGTACCTGACAGGCTCAACATAAAATTTACGCATCGATACTCAACTTCCTTCCATCCTTCCTCCTGCAAAAGCTCACAATCACTCACCCTCTCTCGAAATTTCAAATGCGGAGAAATCAATCAACAGATGCACATCAAATACAAACATGCAAATACCACTCCAGAATTCAAAAGATAATACATGAACATGTGGGGTCTCGACATACGTGGTTCCCGTAAGATTACGTGGTCACGCTTCTGCACGAGAGTGAGGGGTGCATTGGAAGTGGGGATTTTTATTGTATGTATGTATACGTGGTATTGCGTTTGACATTCTGCATTATGTCATGTTTGGTAATGTTGTAACGTGGTAGTTGGGTAGGTGAAATGCGTGTGAGATATGTGTTCGAAATATGTTTGAGAA
This sequence comes from Myriosclerotinia curreyana, assembly GCA_002162495.1. NCBI lineage: Eukaryota > Fungi > Ascomycota > Leotiomycetes > Helotiales > Sclerotiniaceae > Myriosclerotinia > Myriosclerotinia curreyana. The sequence continues at coordinate 117,552 of NGKJ01000076.1, read as the reverse complement.
GAAGTGTGTTGGGCTTCAAGGGGTTTTGAGGAATGGGGGATGGGGAATCTGGGGTCTGGAGTCTGGAGTCTGGAGTCTGGAGTTGTGGGGAAATTTATGGGTCAAGTGTGAAGGTGGACTTGATGGTGAAGGAATTTTCACCATCGATGGGGAGAATGCATATGTAATGCTATCTGGTTAGTACATGCAGTGGACAGTTGGGCCAGAGTATCGTATCTATTATTCTATTATTGGTAAGAAATGGTGCTTCAGTGATAGGATGATGACGACCTCGTATGTCGCCTTCTATATTTGGAATTGTGTTGGATGTAAAAATTAAATGCTTGGTGTCAAAGACGACGAGATTGATATCCTGATGATTATAATACAATGTTGGCAGGATGATCTAAAGTACATGAATCGAAAGATGATAGAAAAGATAATACAATGTAGTAAAGGTAATTTATCTTTCAGCTCCGAAGAGCTTGAGAAAGAAGCCTTGTAAAGCCAAAAAAAAAAAGAGCAGCTCACCATAACCCTCAACCATGTATCCCTCCTACCACTTCGCCAGCTTAGAACATGGGAATTCGTTGTTGAGATAGAGACCCAGAACCAATATCATCCTTATGCATCCGTCGTGCCATCTGCCGAAGAACAATATGCCGAATCTTAATTGAAGTCGGTATTGAGGCGATACAACAAGGCTGAGCTGCTTTCCATAAGGGCTAATGAATCATACGCCGGATGATGTTCCGGTTCAGCAAACGATTCGTAATCCAGGAATTTGAATTCTTTGACAACCTCAGGGGTTGCCACTACATCCTCTGACCCAAGCTCCGAACCAGGGGTTGGCGACAAGCAAGGAGATGAATCGACATTAAGAGGGGACAAAGAATTATACGCCCAGTCATCAAGCGACTCGGTATCTGCTTCATATGCAGATTGGATATCGAGGGATTCAAGGTCGTTTGCACCCTCCAGCTTCATCCCCCTGTTCTCCAACTCAAATCGTGAGTCAGACTCCACCTTATCTTCGGGAGACTTAGCCAAGGGTTTGAGTTCCTCCTTTGCCTCCTCCATTGTCTCTTTCTTCTTCTCCTCCTCCGCATTACCGGCGTGACATAAGGACATGTTTTGGTAATATTCGCGCTCAAACTTCTTAAACTCATCCGAATACTTTTCGAAATCCTTTACCCTCCTCTCAAAGTCCTGCTCACTTAAATAAGCACACTCATCCTTGAGTTTTCCAAAATTCTCAATCCTATTATCCATGGCCCTCCGTCTCTTGGAGAACTCCTTATGTAGATTCTGTTGACGAGCTAACATGATGATGGCTGAACAGTAGTACTGATATATTTATTCGTTCTAGTGGCGTAGATTGCCTAGGACAGTCTGTCTTGATGTGGAAAAGTCGGAAACCCTTCATGAAAATGATGGGATACTGGAAAGAAAAGTTTATTTGATTGAACTGGATAGGGGATTCTTATATACCCTCCAATTACACTAACAGGCACTTGTAATTTAGTATAAATTTCTTCTTCAGTTCCAGTGGAAATTTTTCCTCAGTTCAAATGGAAATCGGAGGAAATTTCGGGGTGGGAATCTGGGTATTTAGTATACTTTTTCTTCCTCCAGTTCAAATAGAATCCGCGGAAATATCGGGGCGAGGGAGGATTTGACAATAGGATAGAAGACGTATATTTACTAAACCTCCTATTTGAAACTTTTCAAGAGGGAGCTTTAGGGAAAGGCTAGAATTTGACTTAACCCCAGACGAAAAGTGTTTGAATGGATGAATGAATGAATGAGGTTTATTACTCCCTTCCTTCCTCGCACTTGTGGGTGGTGGTGACCTTGCACCAAATCTGACCAAATCAAATGCCGAACTTCATCGAAGGTTTACCGCTGAAATATTGTTAAAGATCCAGGTATTTCTATGGCTCAACAACAACAACAACAACATGTTTGGAGTTGAGAGAGAGTTTGATTTTATGCTTGTAATAATTGGTGGTTGTTTTGATATGGATTGTGCTTACTCATACATTTGAAGGACTTCTACTCCGTTATTGGCTCGGAACAAGAATGCTGACTAATCAAGATCAATGACGCAAGCTCGGAAAAATGTAACCTCAAAGTTCGGAACAGAGTAATTGTATCAAATGCAACCAACATTCATTCTACCGCATCCATACTCCATCCATCTGCCATTGACAATTCGAAAGCGCCGATAGGAGATTTGATCTAAGGCTTCCTCAAGTCTGCGTCTTCAATTCTCCAGTACCTCTTCCTTCCAATTCCAATTCAACTCCTCCATCATGGACAAATCTGCCATTGCCGGCCTGCACCATTGTCTACGAACTCGAGCTCCTCTTCGAACCTACAACTCAAGTTTAAGATCCGCTTCTAAGCTATACAACTCAAGTACTTGCGCTGCAAATAATACTCGTTCATACTCCGCTCCCACAATTAACTCACCCCGCGCTCTTCCCCAAATCCGAGCTTCTTGCCCCTCATCTGCACCATTCTCCCGCTTCCGGTTTTACAGCAGCGAATCCCCGTCCACAATCAAAGGTACTATTGGTGCCGGCGCAGAGGGCGTTACCGAAGAAGCCAACCACGCAGCAGATTTACTTGAAGCGCCAGACCATCTCGATGAAGCCGAGAAGAAGATATGGAATATACTATACAACGCGCTCAACCCCACGAAACTACAGGTACAGGATATAAGTGGTGGTTGCGGGAGTATGTATGGGATTGAGGTTGTGAGCGAAAAGTTTAGGGGGTTGAATATGTTGAAACAGCAAAGATTGGTCAATCAGGTGTTGGGGGAGGAGATCAAGGGGTGGCATGGCGTGCAATTGAGGACGAGTGTGCCTTGATCGAGGACAGAAAACGAGCAAGAATTAATTGAAAGGTTACAGCAGGGTGTACATATAATGCGGTACGCGGCCGGCTGACGGCATGGAAGAGCTACATGCAGATGTTTATGTAACGGACCGCATATCTAAAGACTAGGCGGACCGCAAGTGCTGGGTGTATATCATGAGCCGAATATTGGCATTCATAAATGCGGAAAGTAATGATTGGGTAGAATCATTTTTTATAGAATGGAGCTTATTTCTCCTCTCATTAAACACATAAAATACGATATTAATGATCTACCAGAAAGCGAAATCTATTGATACTCAGTTCTTGGCCCGCAAATATTACACTTTTAGCAATTTCATCCCAACATTCAATTTCCCACCTCCTCAAATCTACTTTCGAGGTATTCACTTTTTCTTTCGGTTGTTGTGTTTGAAGAGTAGCTATAACGCCACAAAAGCTTAGCGACTAGTTTTAACGACTACTCATCCAACCTCGGTTTCACATTTAAATTCAGCTATTCTCTTATCAGGATCTGCTGTAGATCAAAACCTCTTCTGGTGGCTACTCCTCTCTTGAATACTCTCCTCTCAGAACTCAAAGAAATCGTTTGATCACTGGCAAGTCCACGCACAAGTGAGCAACACCATGTCTTGATTCAGCAGTGGGTTTCATGACCGGCTTGGCAGATTGTTGAGAATCAACCTTTCAAAATCATGCTCTATGCAGAGTTGTCGCTGTCGGGTTTGAACTAGTCTATGACAATTCCACACAACGCTTCTGGCATGATAAGGCAAATGCCGATGTGAATTGGACATAGCCCACTCGTCTACACTTCAAATGCTGAGAAGTCGCTTCTTGTACACTCAGCGCCAAACCAAGGCCAGCGGTGCCGTTCTTCTGCCACAAGCTCATATCCGCTGTTTGCAGCAGCGCACAACATAGTAGCATGTTGTCTTTCGCTTCCAACGAAACGTCGAACACAATCAACCCGAGTGCTTCCCCAGTGAGTGGGTCAACACAATTTCGTCTGCCATACGTGTGAGCGCCCTGTCTGGTATTGAATAGAAACGGCTGGACAGATGCTGTGCGAACGATAATAACATATGCCGACATCTCAATGCTCCCGCTTTTGACAGCCCCCGTGTCGAAAAATGATATTGGTTGAACCTCAACATTACGAAGCTCAGGATCCATAAGTGAGGGACCAAGCTGTGGTTTCCTCCAATGCCTTGCATTTGCCTCGTAGAAGAGCACAGGTGCATCAATACTGGCCCAAGACCAAGAAGGTGCCACATAATCCTCATACCTATGACCAGGTCGTCGCTGAATCTGATTCTCGTCGCGACACCAAAGCAAACTGGCCCAGGGATCAGTTTTGATAAATCCGGCAAGGTATTCTCCACCAATCTTATTGCACGCGATACCGTAGAAAGCGAGAAGCTTATCCTTGGAGTAAGTTAGGCTCTTATTTGAGTATCGTTCGATTAGGCGATACCAGAGCGTATACCATCTGTACTGAGGATGTTTGCTAAGTTCTTCAAGGTTTTGAGCTCGAGTACTGGGATTACTGCCGTCGCCTACGCATTGCCATAGCACTGACTTTTGCGTTATTTTGATTAACCTGCTCGAGAGTGAGTCTTCCTGGTAGCACCAGCCTCGACTGTCAGTGGGTGATGGCAGTGGTGCATTTCGAGGTTGTCCATTCGGCAAAATATAGACTATAGATTTTGAGGATCCATCTTGCAAGTAGAGCGCAGCTGCACTATTTCGCAGCGGGTTTCGGCGATCTGTCATTCCACCATAGACTGAGCTTGATGCAGCTACGAGTGTCATAGTAGCACTACCATAGATGGTAGCCATTCTAGAGGCTTCGCGTTGCCAATCCTCACTGGAGTCCTGCATAATGCACATGCTATCGATCCAGATGTAGCGCTGTCCAAGTTCGCGAGTCCACATGATAGCATCATGTAGTGTCTGTGGCAGAACAGTAAGCGGTATCTCTGTTGCGAATTGCGATGTGGTTATTTTAGTCAATTGCCATGGCGCATCCTTAGGCGTCATTCCCCAACAGTAGCTTAGGACAAGATAGCCGCCTTTGTAAAGACACTCCTTCCCATCTACAAGCCTTGGCGGCTCCTTGGGATCTTCAGAACCAACATCGATAAGCCGAGTTGGTGGTACCACCATCCCATTATGCCCATGGACAATTTCGACTATATTATCTCGCTGTGTAGCCGTGCCCGAGAGTGGAAAGATCACCCGATTGCAAGTTGAGTTGTGCTTTTCCAAACAATTCGTCAATGATTGCTTGATATACCTAAATGCCCCGTCATCTTGCGGATACAAGCTAATGAGATCTAGAAATGTGAATTAGCACATTGCATTCTAACTTTGGTATCATATCTCACCTCTGAAACGTCGCGCATCTTGAGGAATGTCTTTGTCATCGAGCACATATTTAACATCAGCTATTGGTACAAATTGAAATCGCGGTCGTTGGCCATCGGTAGGCTGGTGTAAGAATTCCTTCCAGGTATCACGAGCGGGCAAAGAGTCAAGATCAACTGTTAGGGCTACGGCTTGGGCGCCATCACTATTGATAGTCGCTCGTTCCAAAAAGACTGGCTCATCTTCTAATCGATGATTAAATGGTTCCCGTACAGCTTCATACATCAAGGTACAAGTATGACAGCCTCTCGAAGCAGAATTCTCAAACGCAGAGAAGGTCGGCCAGAACGGGTGAGGTTTGTCGTTCGCCTCATTACTGTGAAAAAATGCAAGAGGAATTGCCCGACAAGTCTCGCAAGTCGGCCAAGGGGTCTTGAGAGCCATATTGAAGTATAGTCACCGTTTTATGGAGCGGATTAGCCGTCCGTACACTGCTTGGATATCATGTATGCAATCATCTGACCATGCTGAGGCGGTGTCAGAATGAGCCACTTTGAGGCGAGGGGGTATTTTTTGCCGAGTCAGCATTGTTGAGCTACAGTAAGTTGAGACATTGGTGCGATGTCACACAAGAAAGATTTACAAAATAATCCGAAGTTGTGGACGAAACTTATCAGGGGCTCAATATCAAAACTCATATATAAAATGAAAGACCGCCACATATAAAACTGGCAACTATATCATCCAAGCACTTTATTAATCCCTCACTACTTCGCTCTCTCTATTCTTCACGCCACCTTCTGCTCTCTAAAACCTATCACCTCAAGCGTTAATTTCCCTCCAAATATAAAACTACCTCTCCTCTCCCCAGTATCATTCTCTCTCCTACCACTTCCTCTTCGATATCTTTGAAAACCACACCACCCAAAGTGTTTCCACCACATGATCATCCGGCATAAAAGGCATATCCATATCGAAGATATTGTTTATAGCCGTGTGTTGATGATATCCAAGTCTGGCTAGAGGTGCCGCTTTGAGGACATCAAAAAGCTGTTGAACTGTCAGGTCGGATTTTGGTAGAAGTCGCAGATGAATACTCGCGCCTAGCTTGAATCCTCACGAGACTCCAATAACAATATCACTATGACCAATCAATGAATCACCCGTGATCCGAAGGATTGAATGCACTGGTCATTTGAACTGAACTTACTCACCCAACCGATAGGACGAATGGTGGATGGGATGACAGTATCTCGTCCCATATCAATCTTTTTTCCAGTGGCAATGTATGAACGGAGAATGTGCCGATGTCTTACTGTACAAGATGTTTCATTTGTGATGTGAATCGCAGTTATATGTGGCTGAAGCAGTCATTAAGGTGTAGTCGTAGGAGAATTATTCACACATGTCAATATATACTTCTCCGCAAAAGACTCCAAGCCATCAACCTCTTTACCAAACAGTTATGTTATTCTGCTCCACAATAAATTCACTTTAATTTCCCAAATGGATCAAGGCAACAAAAAATAGCATCTGAATAGGTAAATATAGTAATTCCCTTCTATCTTAAAATTTAGTTAATATCTAGCTGCTCTGAATTGAGTTTTCAGTTCATTTCTGAATCAACTCCTTCTCCAAAGACAATTATTGCACTAATGCACCAACGAATCTCTGATATATTTGATGTAAAAAAATTCCAAAAATAGAAGCACCAGCTTGATGAAGTGAACTTATATATAGACAGCATGTCATACATCGTGACGTGACTGCCGTAACAGCCAAACCCCAACAATTCACACATATCTATTTTAGCGATGGCATTAAAGCAGTAATACCAGACCACTGCGCCATACTACTTCTATTTGATTATAGGCGTATCAATATGATATAATTAATACAGACAAGCGAGCTTGTGGCTGTTTGTAAGGTTATTATTTGTACAGTGAATAAAAATCGGGTGGGCATTTTGACATCTACTTTATTTGAATGATTAACTTTTAGAATATCCAGGTATCTTATCAATTCAAGCATGGTCATCGTTACCATTTTGATTATGAAGAAATGCTTCACGCATGCCATCAAGGCCGCAGTGAAGAATTGTGGTTGTCTGGATCTGGAAATCCTATCGACCCGGTGAGATATGTGACATAGGTCAATACACTTGTTCAGGCACACTATACCACAATCAGGCGTGTCTTTGCGATGAAGAGATAGAATCTCCATCTATTGATTCTCATCTTCTCCATCCAATGCTCATGTCACAAAATACAAATGTGACCCTTCCAGTTGTCAACCCATATGAGATCCCACAAAAGAGATGTTTAAGCATATATTTCGCTTTGTCAGGCATCTTTTCTTATTGAATATCTGAAGCAAGAGGTCGATTGCCTACTCATAGGAAAAGTGTGGTGATAGGTCAGCGATTCTAGAAAGTCCTTGTCCAATCGCTCAGTTTGTATGCTTGTCTAAATAGTTTTTTATCATATTGCAGGAGATCAAGTGTTAATTCTATGGTAATATCTAGCTGGTAGTGACAGCAAACATGGAAATTATACTAGAATAATGGCAGTGGTAGACAAGATTCCTCTCCAATATCTTCAATCCTCTAACATCATTCTACTTCTAAGCTCGATCTGAATTCAAATACCATCTACCATCCTAAATCTTTCTCCCATTGCATTTTGACAACATAATCCAATTGCTCGGGTGTCTGATCTGGATACTTCTCTGCAATACATTTGGTTACTTCTTCAAAAAGAATCTTATAGCCTTCACCGCTAAAGTGTAGTCCTGCCAGTGATGTATTAGCATACCTATACAGTCCATTCCGCCTTTCAATTATGAATGTTGGTCGATTGCTTACCATCGAATAACAATTTCCTGAGCTTCTCGTCCTTTCCATTTTCTTCCAGGCCTGGCATTTTGGTTGGATCATCTCCTTCATTCCATCTGTTGAGAGTTAGACTTTTTTCAGCTTCCCATTACTTTTTTTCGAACACATCGCAAATATTTGATGGATTTAACCGAATACTCACCCACAAGCACTCATAAACCTCTTCCAAAGATCAACTACACCCAATCCCTCCTCCTCCCCTAACTTCATAACAACATCCCTATACTCTCTCGTATCTTTCACCCGTCTAGGATCATCCGAGTTTCCCCATTCAGCATTCGTATCTCTACATGTCGCCTCATCAACTGGCGCCGGAGTCACGAGGATGATTCTCGGTGCGTGAGCTTTGATCAATGGATGGAGAATGATTTTCTTCAGATTTTCAGTGAATTGGGGAAGAGGAACATGCTGTTTTGTTGAAGGCCCACGGTTGAGATCATTGGCTCCGAAGAATATGAGCTGGTTTTGATGTTACTTTTATATTAGCGATCAAATTCGGATGGAGATAACGTACTAGGAAACGCACTTTGGCTCGCTCGGTAGTTGGGAAGAATTGGGGGAGCACTTCGAGTGCGTGATTGGTGTTGTAGCCACTGCAAAGGTAGGTTAGTAAAAAAATCTCTGAGATGTGTTTGGGTCAAGTCCTTGGGGTCGTACCTGAAGCCTCGATTTATGATGTCGAGCTTTCTAGCGTATGCTATGAGAAGATAGGAAGGTTAGTAGATGCATTGGACCAGAATCTTGAAGCAGGGCCCTCCTTCAGATCTTTGACTATGACTCTTAGCAGTCTCGTGGTGACATACCATTTTGAAGCGCAGATGCAAATGGGAATCCGTTGGGGTCATTCGAGAACTGAGTAATGCTGTCACCTGATATAATATGTTAGTACTAAGGCCTTTGAGCAGAGAGGGAAGATGCAACCAACCAAACAGAATGAATTGATCATAAGGCGCCTACAGAACTTAGCATCCACACTTCGTGATTTACCCCCTTCGTTCCAGAAACACTCACCATCTTTATATTGTCAGTCTTTCGTCAGTAAAGAACTACCCAAGAAAGGAAACCAAAGTCCCAGAAATTCATAGGAATCCTCGAGACCGATTAATACCATCTTGTTTTGGAAAATTCAGACGCGCTATACAGGGAAGGATATTATAGCTTCTGTAACTACTATATTCATGTGGCAAATTGAGGTGAGCTAAACAGGAAATTATTATTTAAGTTTATCTCAGTATCCAATTAGCTTCTTCTTCTATATATTTTGGATTTCGCTTAATTATAGGCAAAATTTCTATTGGGTATATGATTTAAAACAACTTCGAATATCTTTTAATCTTTTGCTTATTTATATAATGTATTCAAATAGAGGGATTTTATCTAAAAGAAGTAATTATAGATCGTATTTAGGCTATATCAATTTAGCCTATATATTGATCCTTGAACATACACCGACAGACAGGTGTGGGGGTGGGACTCCCCCACCTTCGTTGTGGGGTTGAGTAAGGAAGCACGTGGAAGGGTAAGGTGGGCGGGGGTGATACAAGATGAGAATCTCCGGTTACAAAATTTGAACTTCTCATGAACAAGCTACCAATTCATCCAAAAAACAGATTCCGATACTGTGACGACCAAAATGCCCGTCCCAGAAAACCTCCAAGATCTCAAAGATGTCTTACGTCCCGATTTTCACTTCGGATATGCAACTGCAGCGGCCCAAGTCGAAGGCGCCTGGAATGTTGACGGGAAAGGCATTTCCAACTGGGATAAATTCGGTCATATTCCTGGAAAAATAAAGGATTCTAGCACCTGTGATGATACCGTTCTTACCTACTACAATACAGTCGAAGATGTTGCGCTCCTGAAATCCTATGGTGTCACTGGATACCGATTTTCGCTATCTTGGTCTCGGATCATTCCTCTCGGTGGGAAGGATGATCCTGTCAATGAAAAAGGATTGCAGTACTACAGTGAGCTTGTGGATGAACTGTTAAAAAATGGAATTACACCTTTTGTCACGCTTTTTCACTGGGATATTCCACAAGCTTTGGAGGATAGATATGGAGGGATGTTGAATAAGGAGAAATATACCTCTGATTTTGTTCGATATGCCAGGGTTTGTTTTGAGGCGTTGGGTGATAGGGTTAAGGATTGGATTACCTATAATGAGCCTGGTATCTATACTTTGTTGGGATACGCAGCAGGTGTACATGCACCTGGACGGTCGTCAAACCGAGAATTGAATGAAGAGGGAGACTCGAGCACCGAGCCATTTACTGTAGCTCACACGGAGTTGGTGAGCCATGCGTATGTGGTGAAAATGTATCGGGAAGAGTTCAAGAAAAAGCAGGGTGGAGTTATTATGATCACACTGCATGGAAACTACTCGGAACCATGGAACGAGGATGATCCGCTAGATGTGGAGGCTGCAGAAAGAGCGAGAGAGTTTGAGATTGCATGGTTTGCGGATCCGGTGTATAAGTCAGGTGATTATCCAGCTAGCATGCGTGCGCAACTCGGTGACCGATTGCCGAAGTTCACGGAAGAAGAGTCCAAGTTGGTTTTGGGGAGTTCGGATTTCTATGGTATGAATAGTTATACGACGTTTTTCGTAAAACATCGAGATGGACCGGCGGACATTAACGATCATTTTGGAAACGTTGATAAGCTGGATACAAATTCAAAAGGAGTTGAAAGAGGTCTGGAGAGTGATACTTCTTGGTTGAGGGTAAATCCAGGTGGATTCCGAAAACTCTTGAATTGGATTTGGGCTCGGTATGGCTTACCAATTTATATCACCGAGAATGGAACCACTGCCAAAGGCGAGACGGAGCCATCGGATGAGGTATTGAATGACAAGTTCCGTATTGAGTTCTTTGAGGGATATATTGGTGCACTAGCAAGAGCTGTGAAGGAAGATGGAGTGGACATCAGATCATACTTCGCGTGGTCTTTCACGGATAATTGGGGTAAGTTTCCCAAAATCTTAATAATTATGCATGCCTAACTGGAGATGCAGAATGGACAGCTGGATTCACTGACAGATTTGGTGTGACTTTCATCGATTTTGAGTCGAAGGAAAAGAAAAGATATCCAAAGAAGTCTGCAACTGTTATCAAGGAGCTCTTTACCCATATGATCAAAGGTAAATGATCTAGTGCTATGGCATTCGAATCTAGTGCAGACGCCTGTAGATAGAATTAAATTATTAAAGTATGCAGTGGTCTCCAACACCGTCAATCTTCACAGTCTATCCATCTGGAATTAAGAGTGTGACGTTGTTACCTAGGAGTGAGTGTACCACTACCTTCATGAGTACGCCTCCATTCCAAGCAATGTCAAGCTCGAATCCACTCCTCGCTTTAGCTCCATGAAGCTGACCAGATTTCCACACCTGAAGACATGCAAACGATAGACTCATAAGAGGAATCGAAAACCCGTGTGGGTGTATGAGCATTTCAATTATACCGGCACATCCACCAAGATTTCCGTCGATTTGGAAAGGAAGATGAATTTCTAATAAGTTGGGCAGCGTACTGGTGCTCAATAACTTTTCACATGTCCCAAATAGCCTTCAGCATCGTCTATCCTTGCATAAAGGTTGATGAGCCAGGAGCGACTCTAGCCTGTATAACCTCCACCATTATCAGTATGACGATTAATCACGACACTCATTGAGCCTGAGCCGTCCATCATTGATATTTATGATCAAATGCCTGCCCCAATGAAAACTTGGGAGTGCAGTATTCCGGTATGGTATTTCACCACTCTATTTGTACCACCATACCGGCGATATTTGCGATTTACATTCAGTTTGTGAACCCGGGAATGACAATGCCGTCCGATGGCGTCACCTCAGATCGAATCATCGCTTTGTATTCTGGAACAGGAGATTGACGAACCTTACAAAATGATGGTGTGACAGTCTCTCTAAAGAGTGTAGAAAGTTAAGATATCTTCTGCCGGATCTCCTATCAAAAAAAAGTCATATGCCTTTATTCAGACTCGTACGTGTGATATCTACAGACAATAGAGTTATCATAAGGTCATTTGTCTTGCGAGTTACCACAGCCGGTAACCATATTCAAAGCCTAGTCATTGTATTCCTTCAAATTTCCATTCCATCTCTATCCTTATTGAAGTAATATACCTAGTATTTCACTATTCCTCGTCGATCACTAAACGGCGTTCCGAATGCAGTCTTTCAATCAAAATTTTGATCCTTATAGCTCAGCCTGTATGTTTGTACCTCGCCGGCAGTCACATAACACCGTTCAATCTCCCTTCCCGTTATGTACGATGTCACCATGTCCATCACAGGTATTCTAATTCTCCTTTCTATCATACGTATCATCTTCATCATTCTATTTCTCTGGGCCTATATATATTCCCATCACATCCCCTCCTACGCTTTGCATTCTCATCTCATCCCTCTTATTTCATTCCTCTCCATCTACCATCGCACCGCATTCCTCGCACTTATTTCCTAGACTCCCCAGCATAGTATCATGAAATTCTCCGCTGAACTCATATTGGCACTAGCCATGGCAGTCGGCGTTCTGGGCGGCGCATTAGATGCCAGGGCAAGTGATAGTACGACCTCGACTTCGAGCGCAACTTCTTCCAGTGCTAGTACGGCGACTGTTAAAACTTCGACGACTGCAAATTCTTATGGTGCCTATGGAGATTATGGCAACTATGGAAAGTATGGGAGCTATGGAAGTTATAAGAGGCAAGAGAAGTAATTTTGAGGTGTTGTGGAAGGTGAGTTGATTCATCATATAAAAATCTTGGAGATTATTTAACTTTTGTAGCGTCGCTTCAGGGTTTTATTCTTCAGATTGCTGGGATTCTTTTCTGATTCTCTCCGAGGGCTATTTTTGCTTAGCTGGCACAGCAGGTTGTCTCTGATTTGATGGTTTGGGGCTTTCATTTGTAAGGAGTGTGGGATTGAGTTGTATGAATGTCGTTCATTTTCAGGGTGGTCACCGTCATATTCTGAACTTAAGATCGGTGGACAGCATGATATATTCTTCATCAAAAAATTTCAAAGACAAGGTAGTTGAGGCTGCAGGTTTTCAATATAAGTGACCTTAAATCTCCGAAATCGGTTCCAAAGGCTTGTGTTCATTGGTACAAGTGCAACATGAAATTCCACCAGAATTCATTTCTTACCCTGTACAGTTTGAAGGCCCGGAAATTTAGGGCTATGTAAGCTAGATTTTGTGAACCTAGTGGTATTGCGGTGGTGGAAGATTGAAAAATTCGATGACAGCAATAATATGACAATGACAATGACAATGACAAAACTTTACCGCAAACACTCAAAGATTTACTGTCCTTTTCTCCCATTCTCATCGCCAATCCTATTACAACTCACTTGCAAACCAACAAAAAGGAGTCAATTTTCTGTACCAAATGCACTCATTCATTTCGATTTCCAAGCGGTATCTACGGATAAATAAAGCTTATGGCACGAGAGAGATTAGACTATATCAAGTATTGATTGCAAGGCATTGCTTAAAGCTTTTGTTCATTCCGTCTGGATTTAGGGAGTTGGCCTTCACGGGGGAAGTATAACGAGTTACATCTATTTATACAGCCATCTCCTTTCGGAGATCAATACTACCAATATCCTCTACCAGATTATGAATTGACACAGAATTCTTTAGGCCCACTGCCAGCTTCTCTATAACGGGTAGAAAACTTTCGAGCAGTATTTCTGCTGTCTCAGGAGTGGTCATATGTGAGTGAGCAAATATCTGTAGCCCAAGTCTATCTCCTCGAGGGAATGAAATCATGAACAAGAAATAAGGAATTCGGCGAGGATTATCGAACCTCTGCAACCTGCTGGTGAAGCCTTCCGTTTCGAAAGCTACGTCCTCCTCAATATTCTGGTGTTGTGTGCACGAAAAAAGCCTGGAGCCCGAGGGCCAGTCAGTGCAGTTCTCAATTATATCTCTGAATCCTAGTGAATCGGAGTCTCCCAATGTGATAAATTGCTCTTGGACCGAAAGCGCCAATTCCGCCAGAGTACGGTGAGGTGAAACATTAATCCTCACTGGAACGATGTTGATACATGGACCGACAACCTCTTCGATGTTTGACAGTGCAGCATTGCGTCCGCTGACTAGTTGCCCGTAAATGACTTCCTCTTTGCCCAAAAGCTTTGAAAGGAAGATGGCCCAGGCAGCACTCATAAATGATGCGACTGTAATTCCAATAGGGATTTCTGGAAGAGTTGTCTCCTTTTCGACGCGAAAAGACACAGGCTTCGAGTTGGAGCTCGGTGTTGGAAGGTGCTCTGCGAAATTTGTATGTTTTGATTTATATAATAAGTCTCGCCAATACACTACCGCTTTTGATTTCTGGTGGTGGATATACTCAACGTAAGTTGACCAATCTGTTCGCTCGGGGATATTCTGACCGTTATAGGCACCCATAAGAGCTTTGAAGATCACTTCGATGGATATACCATCATATTGAGCGTGCGATAAGCGGACTACCAGCCTTGTTCCTTGTATTTTGTTCTGCAAAAGAACAAAGACAATAATAGGCTTGTTGCGCTCGAAGGATGCTATATCATTCGTGCAAAATTCCGCCAGTGCATCTTGGAGATCTGATTCCACATATCTGACCACAAAGGGCAGTTTGAGACGCTTAGGAATAACCATCCAGTGCTTTCCGTCAAAGGGTAGGAAGCTTGCGCGGAGAATTGGGTATCCCTCCAAAAGTTTCAAGCAGCTTTCTTCAAACTTCGCAACGTCCAACTGGTGTCCGAGATCTAGATAATAATAGTCGACGATCTGGAGATTCTCTGATATGCCTTCCGCTATAAAAGTTTCTTGAAGATTTGTCAGTGGCAGTATGTCAAGGACATCATCTGCACGTAACGGAATATGAGATAGGTCTATATCAGAAAGAAAAGCAGCCTTCAGACTAGGTTCAAGCAGAGACGTCGTCACGGAAGCTTGCTCGGAAGCTTGCTCGTGCATATCTGCCTCTTCGGTTTTTACAAGCCGGGACAGGTCTTCAATAGCCGGGTAACGAAAAACGTCGGCTACTGTCAGCTTCATACCAACTTTACGCGCTTCGCCAACAAGCTTCATTGCCGCGATTGAGTCCCCTCCAAGCTGGAAAAAGCTGTCATTTACTCCGATATTGTTGCTATCAAGGTTTAATATTCGTGCCCACATGCTTTGCAGTACGTCTTCTGTCTCCGTCAATGGTCTCTTTTGCGTTGATGCTACAATGCCGGTTTTCAGTGTTAGTTCCTCGACCGAGAAAGATGCACCAACTTCACGCAAGAGCTTGCGATTCGTCTTTCCTGATAGTGTCAATGGTATCTCAGGAATAACAAAAAATAGACTAGGTATCATGTAGGCTGGTAAAAGCTTAGCCAGCTCAAGCTCCACAGTTCTGCTGGGCACCAGCAATCTGACTTCGGAAGCGGTAGAAATTTGGTAGCTTGGCATAAGGGAATGCTCCTGGATCCTCAGAAATGCTGCCAAAACATTGCTTTCGCTCGATCCGTTTGGTATGATAGCTTCAGCGACTATCTGAGTACCCTCGGACATACAATCCTGGAGGCGACATTCGACTTCACCAAGCTCCACTCTGTTGCCGCGAATTTTTATTTGAGTATCCTTTCGTCCAATGCATACAATATTTCCAGCTTCGTCATACCGTGCAAGATCACCTGTCTTGTACAACCTCCCCCGTCTGCCCTGGACACCAAACGCACCTTCGACAAGCCAGGCAGGGTCTTCAATGAAGGATTTCGAAGTCTGTTGTGGACTATTCAGATATCCCAAACCGACTATTGGTCCTTCAATGACAAGCTCACCGATATGGCCCCACGGTAAGAGAACATTGTGATCTTGAGGATCCACGATCCAGGTTACTACGCCTTTACCTTCACCGATATTGCTCAACATGCCAGGTTCAGTTGCTGTGTGATTGATCGTGCTGATCGAAGTGCATTCGGTCGGTCCATAGGCATTGATCAATTGAGTATTGCCCCACCACGCCTTGCTGTCGTGCTCAGTCACTATTTCCCCAAGCAAGATCAGGGTTTTTAAGCTGGAAATTGCGTGAGGGCTAAGCAGGCGTGCCACAGTGGGAGTCAAGTCGACAAGTGTTGCTTTCATCCTAAACATGGTCCTTTCTAGGTCGTCTTTCCGTTCTTCTTCGCTCCGAATACAAACACAACCTCCAATGATCAAGGTTGCAAAGATGTTGTGTATCGCAACATCAAAACTGTACGATGCGAAGTCAAAAACTCGCGAAGTTGGTTCGAAGCCAAGACTTATTATTTGGTGATGCAGAGCTGAGCATAAATTCTGGTGCGTTATGACACAGCCCTTTGGAACTCCAGTGCTTCCCGACGTGAAGACAATATACACCACAGAGGATGGATGTGTTGCAAGATAAGTCGAAGGCAAGAGGGGTTGCTCGCCACCAAGGCTCTCAGGTCCAACAATGACGACATTCTGGAAGAGGCGCGAGCCCAGATCGCCATTTTGAAGCGATGCAAGAACCAGCTTGGGGTTCACTTGATGGACTATGACTTGTAAACGCTCATCAGGAAGATGACAGTCAAGCAATACAAAGGCAGCGCCAACCTTCGCGACACCTAAAACGGCCACGGGCGTCCACATCGACTTTTCAAAATATAGAGGCACAATATCGCCAGAGACGATACCAAGGTCAGCTAGTCGGTATGCCAGTTGTGACGACAACTTATCTAGCTCTTCATATGTCAAATCTCCATCCCAAGCACATATAGCCGGTGCTTCAGGCTGTCTCACGACTGTGCGAGCAACGAGGTTATGCACACAGTCATGGACAGCATCAGGTACGGTTGCATTTGCTTTCCACACTCTTTCCAAGCCATCTGAGATTTCGGAAGTTGACATTGATGCTAGGTGAGTTTGGTACTGGAGGATGTTGTGAACAGAAAATCTTCAAACAGTATCATACGAAAGTACCTGGTAACCAGTCCAGAAATCTGTTGGACAAACGAATGTTCACTTCCTTTCACCACCCCTCAGTCTCAGTCAGTGGTCGCAACAGGGTACACCGTAGATTTTCCACACTACTAATCCCATTCGAGAAATACACTTTAAATAATCAACGACATTAGACGATTTTACAACAAGGTGGTAAATTGTCAGCCCAGCCCCATTGCCAACAACTTGCGGGCTGCATGTAGGCTGTATTGTAGTAACAACGCTAATGAGACCCTCAAATTGAGGGTCTCAATCTTGATTTGGACATGTAATAAAGACCGCCAAGAAGACCTGCCTCATTAAGCATCAGCAACAAGCCAATATGGGCTAAATGATTTTTACACCGCTTTATCTCGTAGGTTAAGGATTGATTTGCAAGGGCAGAATAATTTGGCTTCCTGGCTTCGAATTCCTTCCATATAATTATTTCAATCCCCAGCCTAAAGCATCCAATCATGGGTCACCAACCATGGTTTACCCTAACCAATCTTATGCCGCAAACCACCTATTATTACGACCACCCGTTGAACTGAGATCATTCGTATTGACCAATCAGATATCCAGAATTTCTTAGATTTTAGATAATGTAACGAAACTAAGAATCTAAAGCTAAAGGAAGCTATTCAATGGCGACAGCTACCTCCTACCTAGGAAGAAAATCAGGGCTAGCGGCCGTTAGTGCCTATAAGTCACGTGGCAATATCTGCAATCATTCTAAGGCTTCCATCTCGTACTCAAACGCGTTCCTAATCCTCTCCCCAATCCTCCTAACCTGCTCTCTCCCCTCCCAACCCGTCAGACTTCCGACAACCAAGAAATAAGCTACAAAAGGCCATTTCCCTTCCTTTTCCGGGTCTCTAATAACCTCACCCTTTTGCATAAACACTGTATACTGAACAACATGCCTCATCAATTCTTTTGGTAGCGGCTTCGAATGCATGAACGTGCCGCCACGCTCAGCGGGTATAAATACAATATTCGTTGGGTACTGCACATGTGCAGGGAAAGGTTGGGTCAGAGTATGAATGAGAGATTCCATAGCTGTGTTATCCACTGATTTGGTTTCCGAATACTTATCGGATGACAGTGCCATCAGCATCGAGAGCGCGAAGTAGTCAATACTGTAGGTATATTCCACTGCGAAAGTTTCCTGGTGTCCTGGTACCCTGGCATTAATCTCAATGAGGAATGCGCTTGGCTCTCTAGTCTTGTTGGATGACTGTAGAGACTCTACAAGCTCTATTCCGGTAGCGGTCATGGCGTAGTTGCTTTTGCTGTCTTTAACACGAGCTTCCAGGTGATATACACCATTTCTGAAGCCTAGTTTGAAAAGTATTTCCGCTAAGGATGCTTTCAATATTGCAATCTCATTCCCAGGGAGTATGGAGGGAATAATCGTGGACAGCTCCGCAAAAGATGTTGATGATGATGTTGACGCTGGATACTCGTCGGGGATGTCATTATATAGTTGCACGTCAGCAGAAGAAGGGAAATCATCGTTGATTTCGCTCCATATGAGTTTACCATCTAACAAGACGAAGTTTGCGTCAACTTCGGGACCTGACACATATGGCTCGATGAGGGAGTTGACTCCAGGAAATTGTTCCTCATTCCGAGACACGGCGTCGATGAGCTCTGTTTCACAAATGACTTTGCTAACGCCTTCGGAGGAGCATCCCATTATAGGTTTGACAATAAGTGGATATTGCATGAGACCAGCGAGACGTGGCAGCTGCTCTTTTAAGTCCGCAACCCCGGTGACGGACAAGACCTGCATATCCGCCGATGCCATCTCACGCGTCTTTCTTTTATCACGGCACATCTCTAGTGCTACCGGTGGGTTAGTATGAAGTCCCAACTTCTCGGCCGCTCGAGCGGTACTCAAGAGATAGGCATCTGGGAAGGTTATAATGGCGTCTATTGGTTCCTTACTCTTGGATACAGCCTGTACAATTCGATCTGGTAAACCCTCATCTATTGTGATATCGCATACAATAAACTCGGCGCGCAGAGATTCCATGGCTGGATCTTGCACCCAGTGACCATCATGATCCAAAACAACGAGATCTATACCAAGCGCCGATGCTGCTCGATAGATACCCATCGAAGCAGCTGAGACGGCGGGACTTGGCCTCCCTTCCATCAATGCAAGCCGTTTCCTTGGCAAGGGAGCATCCAGAATCCAAGCCAGAGAAAGTCGAAAGAGCATCTCGTGATCTAGTAGATCCAGGGCAGATACTACGAGTGACTGATTGATACCAGGAAGTCGTTTCAGTACGACAGCACCAATGGCGCCACATAGAGCTCTTTGGAGGATGTTTTTTTCCTTGAAATCAAAAGCTCGGATTTGCTGTCTAACTGCGGTAAAGTCTGCTGCCTTCCCAGCCAGATCACAAGTGAGAAAGCGCCGCTGAATAATGTCGTTACGGCAGACATAGCCGTTAACTTTGGGGAGTAAAAGCTTCAGAGCAGTGATGGAAGAGCCATAAAAAGCGATATGTTTTCTTATCACATCTTGAAAAAAAAGCGAGATCTTGGATTGGGGGTCTTCAAGGGTTTCGGGAAAGGCAAAACATGGTACGCCTTTTACACGGTCTGAATCCTTTCCATGCGGAAATATTGGCGATGGAGTGAAGAAAAGATTCAAGGTGGCAAAGGGGGCCTCCTGATCAGCCTTTGGTTCCAGTGCTTCGGTGGAGGGCAAGTGCTCATTGAGCTTCCAATAGCATTCAAGAAGAACTAAGTCAAATTTAGCGATGTTTCTGAGATTTTATGGCTAAATCCTGCAGTGCAATTGATGCCTACCTTTCCTCGCGTCCACATCTACTTGAAACACGTGCCGATGGTAGCCAGGTATCGTATACTGTGAAGTCATACTGGTGGTTCCAGCTCCAAAGAAGCGAATTGATGAAGTCTTGCAGTCAGCCAACTGTTTGACGAGCAATGAGGAATGAAGTATTCCACAGTGTACCAGCGAGAGTTTTTATCAATTGCACAAAAAATAGAAGATCCTCTGTAGCCTCATAATTTAGTCAAAAGGTTTAGCTAACCAAATCTCACTGCTGCTTAAAAATTTGTAAGAAAGAAAGGCCTGGCACTCCTAGATCTTGAAGCATAGTATAATACTCTATCCAGCTAGATAGATTTTTGTATTTCAAAGTAATACTGTATACAGCTGAATGTTTAAGTCGGGCAAGTTTTTAAGAAAGTAAGCAACAGCTAGATTCAAATGATGGCTAGATTCAATTATTAGCTAGCTTTCTTGAGGCAGTAACAATTATCCTTGAAAAACGCCCTGAAAATGAACAACTATGAGGTGTGATCTTAGGAAAGGCCACTCAAAAAGGGCTTAGCCTTACTCTGTCTTTTTTATTCAGTCTCAATTTCACACCCCTGGTGCTCTTTACCTTTATCGAATTTTCTGCAGCCAGGATTTTTAGCGCGACAAATAAATAGAGTGGCCAACCAGTCAACTAGCTGGCAGCGCTGATTGGCAACTAACAAGCTAAGCCAGCAAGCTAGACTTTCAAAATACCTTCAACAAGTCAGCTTTTAATTGACAATTAGCTAATTAGCTAGTAAAAAAGTGAAGTTTTGAGTGATTTTGAAGGTATTTTGAAGATATTTTAAAGATAGTTTGAAGATATTTCAAAAAATAAAAAATAAAAATAAATTTTTTAAATTTATAAAGATTCTAATAATATAATATTCATTTTTTTTTAGATATTATTGAAATCGTTAATAAAAAAAGAAAATGACATATCTTTACATTTTACTACCAAATAAATATTACATATTAACTAATAAGCTGCTTATTAACTAGCCAACAAGCCAACAAGCCAGCAGCAACGATGATATATTATCAGTAAGCCAGCTAGGGATAGGGACTCAGCTGATAGCTCGCTGGCTGGCTGATCGGCCACTTTCACATAAATACATTGGGTTCAAGACTCCGATTGGATATTGCAGATAGTACTCGCTTAACATTCATATATTGAGATTATATACTAGTAGGTACTAACCATACTACTCTCCCCCCCCTAAACAGATGTTAAAAATTGGGCTGGGAGTAGGGCAAAAAAAAATAACCTTTGTTTAA
>NGKJ01000076.1:32874-96307 GCA_002162495.1 Myriosclerotinia curreyana | reverse complement strand
GAGTATAGGTTACTATATTATATTATATAGTATGCAAGTGACTAGTTTTCCATTTCATCTATCTTTTGTGGACAGCTGGCATAGTAGTAGAAATCTTGCTATATACCCTTGTTGTATACCTATCCTGTAAAGTCTTATTTTTATATTTTTAATCGCTCCTCAAAGTGGTTTCAGATTGAGGGTGGATATCAATCTGCGAGGCTTATGTAGAACTAGTCGGATCAGGTTCAGCATTCCGTCCTCCCTAGTGGGTGCGAGTTTCCTCCGTCGTTGCTCAGGTAGAGTGCTTTGTAGCCCGGTAATTGGTATGATCATATCTGTGGTCCAGGCTCATCTCACGCGTATCTCATATCGTATCGTCCTAAAACAGTTCCTCGTGCGGAACGGGCCGAAGAAAAAGTGGATGAAAATATTTATCCACTTACTTAGGTAGGTAGGTAGTACTTACAACTTGTATCAATATTTTAGAAGACAATAAAATACAACGATCTAGGCCTGAAATTATTATAATTGACTCGTAGTATTCATAATAAGTTTCAAGAATCGTATATATTATTAATAGACTAGGTATATATGGTATTAAAATAAATATAAAAACTTTTAAATTCTGGAGTATTAGAGACATTATTTAAAGGTGTATAAAATCGAATAACACTTGAAACTTATTAGTTAATTAGCGTTCAACTACTATTTTAGATATGAAAGCTCTTTTCGCACCGAGGCTTAATGTGACGATAGAGACTCAAGGCATGGTGGAAAGAATTAATTATCTATAGTAGTAGTAGTAGTACTAGAGAACAACAAATTACCGAACACATAGTGAACTAAGATGTGCCTTTTATGATACCCATAGAGGGGACCATAAAACTAAGCGAAATCAATGCCCTGGGGCTTTGTGCTTACCTCTTTCTGTATTATCTAAACACTAAAATCCTCAGCACTTCAGCACTTCAGCACTTCAATGCTTCAAAATGGGACATGTACGGCATAAGTAGGCGGCATCAAAGCAATCGTGATTCTTTGGGCCAAGTATAACGCGGCATTTCAAAGCTAAAAGCCGGAATTTACCCAAGTTCACCACTTGCTAATGGATTTCTGACCGCAAAACCCGACCATTACATCGACTCATTGCAGAGAAGCATATCAATCAAATGGTCCTCTGGATCACTGGCTACTACAATCATCGAATCCTAACTCTTGAAACGGTTTCAAAAGAAGCCTGTAGCATAAAGGCTTTCTACCGCAGCCTCATAAGAGCTTAGAACCGGGATATCTTCGCCATGCTTACAGCGTCATTTCTTGACGAAAAAAGTCCCCGCGTTGTCAAGGACTATGAAGACGCGGAAATCATTCAGCGACAACTGCATTTCCCCGATGTCAAAGTCTCGTTCTTAACTCTTTTTCGATTCGCAACGGCCAATGACTTGATTATCATCGCTATCAGCACAACTTGCGCTTTGATAGCTGGCGCTACCATTCCCTTGCCTCCTGTACATATTTCTGCCGTCAAAAAGTAAACTTCACTCTGCTAATTTCCCGTGCAGATTATTTTTGGCCAAATATCCTACGTTTTTGCCGGCATTGAAAATGGCAGCGCTATCGCGACCGACTCCAACCACCTCATCTCCCGTTATTCGTTGTACTTTGTATATATAGCAATTGGAGCATTTGTATGCTGGTTCGTGTCTACCGCTGGATTCGCCTATACTGGATCAAAGATCACCCGTCAAATCAAACTGCGGTACATGGAAGCGGTTTTGCGCCAAAATATGGCAGTGTTCGATGACATCGGCACTGGACAGCTAGTTGCCCAGCTTGGCGCGGACTTGAATATCATTCAGGACGCCATTTCTCAGAAACTATCAATTACGATCAGCGCGTTGGGGACACTACTGGCTACGTATATTGTCAGCTTTGCTTTGTCTTGGAAACTTACTTTCATTCTGATATGGTCTTTCTTTCTAAGTCTTGTCCTTCTCTATCTTGGCAATAAGATTGCGGTTCGGTATTCTGGACAATCTATGGAAGCACAATCCACTGGAAGTTCTATCGCTGAAGAAGCCATAGGCTCAATCAGAAGTACAACGGCACTCGGTTTGCAAAAACACATTGTAGATTCTTACGACAAATATCTTGACGTAGCTGAAAAGGCTAAAGTCACACTGAAAACTCTCATGGGTACAATGGTTGCTATCACCGTGGGGACGGGCTACCTCAATGTTGCTCTGGCTTTTTGGCAAGGCTCACGGTTTCTAGTCGAAGGCGAGGTTACCTTTAGGGCTGTCGTAGCCATCACATTGATCACCAAGAGTGCAGCATTTTGTGTTCTCGGCGTGGGGCAAAATGCAGAAACCTTCACGACAGCCATTGCAGCGGCAAAGCGAGTCTTTCAAATGATTGTTCGAATCCCTCCAATTGATTCCATGTCCGAAGATGGGATTGTGCTTGACCATGTTCAAGGAAACATTGAACTGCGAAATATTCGCCACATATATCCTTCTCGGCCAGGCGTTGTAGTGGCCAACGATCTGAGTATCTCATTTCCCTGTTGCAAAACTACCGCCGTCGTTGGAGCCTCTGGTTCTGGTAAAAGCTCTATTACAAAATTACTTATGCGTTTTTATGAGCCTATGGGTGGCCAAATCATTCTTGACAATCACAACTTGCAAGATCTCAATCTGAAGTGGCTTCGACGCCAAATCCGACTCGTTAATCAGGAACATTTCTTGTTTGATACAACCATATTCGAGAATGTCGCACATGGCTTTGTCGGTACTCCATTTGAAACTGCTTCCTCCGAGGATAAACAGAGAAGGGTCGAAGCGGCTGCCAAGATTGCCAATGCCCATGAGTTTATTGAAGCTCTCCCGCAAGGATATCGAACAATTGCAGGTACTAAAGGATCTAAGCTATCAGGAGGCCGGAAGCAAAGGATAGCGATCGCGAGGGCTCTTGTTGCGGAGCCTAAGATACTCATTCTCGATGAAGCCACTTCAGCATTGGATACAAAAACAGAGGCTTCTGTTCAAGCAGCGCTGAACTCCTCGAGTACAACCAGAACAACCATCATCGTTGCGCATCGTTTGTCTACTGTCCGCGAAGCAGATAACATTGCCGTACTGAAATCCGGTAAGGTTGTCGAGCAAGGTACACACGTAGAGTTGATGAAGTGTCGAGGAACATACTACGACCTTGTGAAAGCCCAAAGGGCAATCGAGGAAGAAGAGAATATAGAAGGAGAGGAGGAAACTGTCAAGCAGATAATCACTGCTAAAACTGAAATTGAAAAAGGAGAACTCTCGGACGCTGAGGCCAATGAAATTTTCCCAGAAGAACAATCCGTCCGAGAGCAGAGCTCTTCGTATTCACTGCTCTCGATGTTCACATTCGTCCTGAGACTAAATGCCAAAGAATGGTACTATATTCTCCTTGGTCTTTTTTGCTCGGTTTTGCAGGCGTCGAGGAGCCTGCCTCAGCTATATTATTTGGCAAAGGAGTGATTTCTATATCAAAGCCCCTCAGCCTTTCCAATCAAATTCGCTCGGATGCCAGCTTCTGGGCATGGATGTTCTTCATGCTAGCGTTAGTCATGATGCTAGTGTTCAGCATTCAAGGGTTAGTTTTCGCATACTGTTCAGAGCGCCTGATACACAGGGCTCGCAAGCTTGCGTTGAAACAAATGCTCCGTCAAGAAATTGCATTCTTCGACGACAAAACCAATTCGGCTGGCACGCTTGTCAGCTTCCTTTCTACCGAGGCTGCGGATTTGGCAGGTATCAGCGGTGGCACTCTTGGCATGATCCTGATCGCGATCTCCACTCTCATGTCTGCTTTTGTCGTCGGTATGGTCTTTGGTTGGAAATTGGCACTTGTCTGTTCATCAGTTATCCCCGTTCTCGTCGCAAGCGGCTGTATTGGAGTTTGGGCGGTTGGTGAATTTTAGAAACTCAACGAAATATATACCAGAGCATCGGCTGCATACGCCGGCGAAGCTATTGCAGCCATTCAGACTGTGGCTGCTCTCACAAGAGAGACCGAAGTTCTCAAAATTTATGAGAACATCCTCACTGCATCCTCTCGAGAGGGGTTGAAGTCGAATTTGAAAGCATCATTTGTACTTGCCCTGGCAAGAGCTGGCGTCACTGCTTGTATGGCACTAGGATTCTGGTACGGAGGAACTCTATTCCTTAGTCGCAAGTACTCCCTTCTTCAGTTTATAGTGGTTTACTCTTCCATTATCACAAGTGCATACTCTGCCGGCTTGATATTTTCCTTCACGCCTGATATAGGCAAAGCAAAGCGATCTGCTTCTGGACTACAAAAGCTCCTCGATCGCAAATCAAGCATCGATCCCGCATCAGATGAAGGCGGAAAGCCCGGAAATGGAAAGCCTCAAGGGGGTATTGAATTCAGGAACGTAAACTTTGCATATCCTACTCGACTTGAGCATCTGGCACTGCAGAACGTTTCACTCAAGATTTCTGCCGGCTCAAGCATTGCATTTGTTGGACACACTGGCTGTGGTAAGAGCACGATTGTGGCTTTACTTGAACGTTTCTATGATACTAGCAATGGAACGATCCTCGTTGACGGAGATTCCATCACCTCTCTCAATCTTTCTGACTACCGCAGCTGTATCGGGTTGGTCAATCAAGAGCCGACAATGCTCCGCGGGTCTATAATGATGAACTTGTTGGCTGGAAACGAGGACAAAGTCATTCCTCAGGCCGCCATAGAGAAGGCATGCAAACAGGCTAACATATATGACTTCATCTCTTCGCTACCGTGAGTTTTGAGTTGAAACTTTGGGAAGCACAAGATACTAATTCAAACTCTAGTGAAGGATTTAATACCGTTGTCGGCAATCGTGGCCCCGGTGCCTACTATTTATTCCCTCAACAATTGCACCACATCTTCGGGCAAGGTCCCCAACTCGGTTTGCCTGGCATATGCAGAGATCAATTCAATAATTTCACCGACCCATATAAAGGGTCTGCAACTTCAAGCTGATAGCTTTTCTTTCACAAGTGGCTTCGGAAGAATGCTGTAAGAAAATCGAAGAAGAATCCATGGCTAACACAACTCTTCATGCTAAAAAGAATCTAGAACCTTTCAAGGGGGAATTTCTTGCTGTTCTTACATTCGATGGTAATACGTAGTCGTCTTACCTGCCACTGTCTATCAATGAGCCCTTTCATACACTATATCCACTCTATTTGTTTTTCTTTTATATTTGATACTTCCTCTTAACAAGGGTCGTTAAAGAAGTCAATATCTAGAGGACGCACAGCTCTTCGCTTGAGAGACAGAGTCATTTTTGATTGCATCAAGAACTTCCAGTATTACGAAATGGCAATTTCAGCGGCCAACGACTATGCCACGCTTAATGGTTACACCCCCTCAAATAACCATACCACCTCCCATAACAATGCTACTTCCAATGGCAATTGCACTTCCAATGGCAACGGTACTTCCAATGGCAATAGTACTTCCAATGGCAGTCACAAGAGCTCATTCGTTGTGCGCGTTGAATCACGAGCAGCGCTCGTAACATTCTCAAAGGGTAACCTTCACAACCCTTTCAACCAGTCAAAAATGCAAGAGCTTGAGGCTCTGGTTAAAAGGCTTGATACCGATGATACCGTCGGGTGCATTGTTCTCACCGGGGGCGAGGGAATATCGTTCAGTGCAGGTGGCGACTTTCACGAAACATCGAAGTTCAACGGAGGCGATGAAGTTCGCGCCTGGATTGATAACTTCACCAATCTTTACACTTCAATTGCCGGCATCTCCAAGCCTGTGATAGCCGCAATTGACGGGTACGCAATTGGTCTTGGACTTCAGATTGCTCTTTGTTGCGACTACCGTATCGGGTCAGAAGAGTGCCAACTTGTGATGCCTGAGCTCAAAATGGGCATTGCCTGCAATTTTGGAGGCTTCATGCTGGAGGCTGTGGTTGGAAGAGCAGTAATGCAAACCATGTTATTCACTTCAGAAAAATGGAATGCCCAAACCTCGTTAAGGGATGGTCTACTCCATGAGGTGGTGCCTTCAAAAGATCTCGTTACACGAGCCCTTGAACGAGCACAAGCTATAGGGTCTTGGGAACCATTGGCTGTTCAAGGAACACGACCACACATCAACTCCAGCTTCATCAAAGGCGTTGTGGCAATTGGTGAGGAAGCAAAGCGTGCCCATTGCAACAACTTCGCGACAGGCAATGCACAGGTAAAGATGAAGCATATTATCACCAAAAGCCAGAAAAGGGGGCCATCATGGATTTTAATAGCAAACAATCCCATTCGATCCCTCGAAAAGTATCTCGAAAAGACGAAAGACTCCGGGGTTCTCATATATGGCCAAGGGGCAGCTTTATTCTCTGATGCGTATTCATGGCTGGACGACAATGCGGATTTGAGGCAATTTCCAGAATGGGCAACCTCCATTGACGTACGTGGAGGGCTTATCCGTCTGAGAACAGGAGTTATGAACGACCCGCCACTCTACGTCGTACGTAACCCTGACACCAATGCGTGGGCTGTGGGAACAGACACTCTCATGCTCAACTGTGCGCGTTCGAATTGGGGAATGCCCGTCGATTTCGCGGACACAACTTCGGTGAGTTGTGATGAGACCACAAGTTTCATTGGAATATACCAATTACCAGGCCATTCTTCTGTGGAGATCAAGAAAGATGGTGACGGTTGGACTTTTGTCACAGAACAGCATAACGACCCTATACAAGCGGGATTAAACCCACAGATTAACGATTTCAGCGAATCGGGTTTGCTGTTTGTCTCTTCTCTGCAGAAGGCCGTCTCTGAGATGACTCAAGGCTCAGATTCTGTTGCATGTTTGCTCTCTGGAGGGATAGATTCAGGCGCAGTGACAACATTCGCTGTTCGTCAAGGTCTAAAAGTCACTGCATACAGTGCCGGATCGCCCTGGGGCAATGAACACGACGAAGCCGCAGAGTTGACCAAGTTCCTCGGAATCCCTCACGTGCGCGTTGACTTCTCGGCTGAAGATTTGTTTGCAGCCATACCGGAGTCAATTCGCGCCCTCGGAACAGCAGAGCGGGACCGAGTAGATATTCTGCTCACTATCACTGCTATGATGCGCAGCGGTATCATAAAAGAGCAGCATGTTCTCACGGGTTTGGGTAGTGATCTACTGAACCTTGGCCTTCCACCAAACTCCTCTGAGACCGAAGCTCTATTGAGAGATATAGTGGATGGCATTGATATGGTACGTCATACTGGCGAGTTTACGGACTTTCCTGCCTGCATGGCGGGAAAGAAAATGTCTCATCCTTACTGGCATAAGGACGTTGTACAGACAGCGCTGAATATTCACCCAAGTTGCAAGCTTTACGGTGGCCGTGAGAAGGCGTTCTTCAGGTCAGCAATGGAGCCATATGTTCCTATGTCCACTGCTTGGCGACAGAAGATTGGCATCCATCTAGGGGGAGGTCTGCAAGGTGGTCTTGATGCTACCTTCGGCGGTCGCAATAGTAAGATTGAGGCCTATGATAAGATATTTAGAGATATCATGGCCCGTCTTTTGACAGATCCCTTCGCCAACATCGATGATCTAGCTCCAAAGCTCGGTAAGACCAATGGTAGTGCCCTGACAAATGGAGGATCAGCACAAGAGAGTCTGACTCCCTCAGGCTTGGGCGTTGTTCTCGACAGAGCGGGAGACTCTAGCAACCTCGCCGAGCTTTCTAAAATAATTCGCGAGGCAGCCAGTGCTTCTGGATTAATACTCGTGAGGAATCTACCCCTAGCTGAGGATGAATTCAAGGCTCTTGTCAGAGGCATCGGGGAACCTGTGGTGCACAAATTCAAAACCGGAGGAAGCGACCTCATGAAACTCAGCGCAACCCGAGAGAAAGGCAATGTTGTCCTCGGTCGTGGTCCACTGCCTCTCCACACAGATCGAATCTTCGTCGGTC
The DNA here is from genome assembly GCA_002162495.1 of Myriosclerotinia curreyana. NCBI lineage: Eukaryota > Fungi > Ascomycota > Leotiomycetes > Helotiales > Sclerotiniaceae > Myriosclerotinia > Myriosclerotinia curreyana. The sequence continues at coordinate 88,350 of NGKJ01000076.1, read as the reverse complement.
ACCGTCCTGACATGGTTATCCTGTACGCTTCTGAGTTCTCAGACGAGCGAGGATCTGGCGAGACAATCATCGTCGACCAACTGAAAGCATTGGCGGAAATGCCGAGTGCTTTACGTGCCGAACTAGAGAACAATATTTTTGAATACCAAATCCAGGAAGCGGGTCATTATGATCTGGGAGATAAGTGGTTTCCTATCTCGCCACTGCGAACACATGAAGGCAAGCTGTATCTGAACCTCGCGCTGCAGTTCCCGGAGGAAATCGAGGCAAGTTGGAGAGTTAGGGTGGCTGGTGCTGAGAAATCCGAGTCGGATAGGCTTATTGCAAGGCTAGAGGAGTTTCTTTTTCAACCTAGGTACAAGTATCAGCATCGCTGGAGCGTGGGAGATTTCATATGTTTTGATAACGGTGATACTCTGCATGGCCGCACTTCTATTGGTGAAAATGGTGTTCGGGTATTGTTCCGTGGCCAGGTCAACAGACCGACTGAGGAGGTCGCAGAATGATCAACAAGGAGAGTATTTATATAAATTGTCAGCGGTAGAGGGTAAAAGAATGAAACTTCAAATTTTCCAAAGACTAGTACTATTAATGAATTCAAATTGAACCTGTTTACTAGTCTTCATTACCTCTTGATCTTTCAAGTAATATATGTGGTCGTTGGCAGTGCCTAGATTTAAAGTTTGGTATAATTCTTCAAATATTATTTGAATGCTTGTCTTGTAGATCCTCAGGAGACTCATCTGTGTTGATGTCGAACAATGAACTACGGAGAGTGCGCCGTTTGCGATTTTAGTTCTTAGTTTCCGAAATCCCCGTTTATAGATACAAACTCATGCGAAATATCACACGTCCAATAAACTGCTTCCTCTCCACTCCCACTCCCATCATCTCTCAAATCTACCACCACCTCCACGTCTTCTTTCTCCATCAGCTCCTTAACCCTCACCTCATCAACTTCAACCAGCCTTCCCTTTTTCACAAAATCCAATTCCTCCGCACCATCAACAGGCGCAAAACTCACGGATGTTGATTCACGCTTAATAATCCCTTTTCCAGCAAACTCCGTATTCATTAAAGAATAGCCCAACGCAGCCAGAACACCGATAGGATTTGGATCCTTACCATAAACACCAGTTTTGAAAAGAACAGAACGCGCTATGACGGACGCAATATGTTTGCCAGCTGGGTAAGTTGGTGCGTTTCGTACTCGTATAGTAATAAACTTCGTTGCGCCTTCGCCATCTCTTATTACCAACTTTGCTAGATCAGCCATGAACTCAATGAGCATCCTTTGGAAAGCAATGAAATCTTCAGACTGGGAAGATGCCGATGAATCGAATTCAATGGGAGTATGGGTAGGTGCAGCGGCGCCATTAGCGAACATAGTCACCATATCATTCGTGCTTGTATCGCCTTCGACAGAAATGCAATTATAACTCTTATCAGCTGCCGTATTCAAGAGCTGTTGGAGAGCAGGAGGTGCAACGGGTGCATCAGTGCAGATTATGCCAAGTGTGGTAGCCATATTTGGATGGATCATTCCCGCGCCTTTGGTGATACCTGCGATAGAGAAGATAATGTTTGGTGAGGATGGGAGGGTGAAGGTCCGGGATGCGATTTTGGGGAAGGTGTCGGTTGTGCAAATACCCCAAGCGGCTTGTAGCCAGTGATCATGGGTGGTACCCATGTTTTGATGGAGTTTTTGGAAGCCTTTGATGATGTTATCAATAGGGAGTCTATAAGATATTAGTAGATTATGGTTGATGGCGAGACTAATTACCGTTGCCCACCCATACCTAAGCCCGAGGAATTCAAAGTCAGTCCATTTGTTCTCCTGTATAAGAATGAATTAAAAGTTCCCAATGTATTGTGCCATCTACCCTGTAGGACAGCCAAGGTGAAAAATGCTTAAGATACCAATTTACCTGTATGCATAACCATCACCGGGTCCTCCGAATCCCCATTGCCCTCACTCATAAACCTACCCACCTCCCTACTCATCTTTCTCGAATCCTCAAGCCCCTGTTCCCCCGTAAGTATGTAGATTTGCACACCACGAATTCGCAACCACACCCCTCAACCCCATTCTCCCGTTTTTCTCAATTAATTCCCTAGTAACAACCACACTAGCAGCTGGAAACTCATTCTTTGTAAGTACAGCAGCTCCACATGTCTCCCATCTCTTCTCACTCATCACTAAAATTAAGTCGGGTTGGGATAGACCGGAAGGTTTTATCCCGACATTGGTACTGCCGATTAAGAAACCTTTGGGATAGGTGCCAGATGTTTGGACGAAGCGCTGCTTGGAAGCTGGAATTGGGGAGTTGCCGAAAGAGTCAAATTTAGTGAATGGGCGGTAGTGGGTATGAATATGGAGTGGCTTCTTGCGGATATGTGTGGTGACAGTGTGAGAAATTCGAAACATGATTCCAGTTGTATTTGAACAAACAGAAAGATGCTTGCGAGTTTGGGATGGTTGATGGAGTCGAAGAATAGCGTGTACCTACCTACTTGTTATAGAGCCAGTGTATGGTTGTTTTAGGTAGATATCTCAAAAACTGAATAACAGTGTATCGAAAAATATATGCTGTCGCGATTGCCCAACACATAAACATGATTCAATCTGATCACGTGAAGGTATTACTAAGCACATCGGATATATATCTCAAAAGTACATTCTGTCGCTATTATTGAATTATTAGCCAGCACGTTTGTTCTTACGTTACACTGCAGCGTTGCCGTTCTTTTTTAAACTAAAATTCTTATCCTCATTGATCCCTCATTGATCCAGTCTCTCCTAAATTGATCATCGACAACCCGACGATACCCATACTCCAACAGGCGGTGAGCCCTCCAAGTGGCATAAGCTTTCCCCTAGCAACCTTACCCAGTCTCCACCATTTCCCCGGAGCCTAAGCGTGTGATCATAACTTTACGAGGGTTAGAGTCATAGTTTGAAGTATCCCAGTGGGTACCAGGAAAGAATTCCCTCACTCGCTGCAAAAAAGACTGGCTGAGGGTTTAACCGTTGTGTGAGGCTGGGGTCGTTTAGGAAGATACTCCCGCATAGCATGGAAATCTTACGATTGCGCATGATCTTTTCTTCGATACTGCGCTGTACGGACACGCACATATTGCGAATTCCAAAATTGCATGCTGATATAGGGTTACTATGGAATATTAAGACTCGACAGGTCTGACACGATAGTTCGTGTAGACTAAACCTTAATGGAAGTTAGCAGTGTGTAGGCGACGAGATAGATCGCCTTGCTTTGTTTTGTGGCGTGGAATAAGTATGCTTTGAACTTTGTAATTGCGTTAGGTATTCGATATCGATTATTAGATTCTTGGGTTACCTCTACTTTTCCCTTGCATCTCTAGTTATTAAGGGGCACACCGGATCTGATATTAATCTTGTATTTTGAGACTTTTTTGATAATTCGATTATGATGAACTTGTTCGAGCACTTTTTGATATTGGAAAGGACTCACTCATGGTTCCCATCTCAAACAATCATCCAAGCTCAGCCAGGGTGTTGCCAGAGTTCGTTATCAATCCATCTTCCTTCATTTCCCCAGCATCAGATCTAGTACAGTATTTTCAAAATTCTGTAAGCATGGATCTAGGTTTATGTTTTATGTTGTTGCCTGTGTATACTCAACAAGGTAACATCGGAGGTCCCACATTTCTGGAACCAAAGATCATGCATCTAAGGCCGTAGACCACACACTGAGGGGTGAGGCTACAGTTGAATTTATCCGTGTAACATTAATAGGTCCAAAACTCTCTCGGGTAGGACAACGCCATTGAAGCCAATGAGTGAAGCCAGGACATATATGGGGCGGGGACATATGTCTATGGATATTCCATGTTCTTCGCCCGACAAGGGAAGCAAGTTACGAAATGGAGTTGTTACGGAGAAAATACGGGGATCGTGAGGGGTTCCTTGAGTGTGCTCGGAATTTCATTTTTGTATTTTTGGCAATTTTGGAAAAGGTGTCCCCAGACTCTGAAATGTGTTGGTATCATACCTTTCCTTGATATTATTAGCATAGATAATTGCTGAATGAAGAGTTTCAAATATGGATCATTCATTGTATCTCTGTAGCTTAGTAGTCCAAACAGGTTAATTGTCGTATTTTGAAAAACATACTACCGCCCAGACGTCCCAACTGCTCTTGCCAACGAAACGAATGTTGAGTGAACAGTACTGCAGCTAATATCTTCAATTTCTATAGAAAATCAGATTTCCCCCTTAGTACATGATCCAATAATTTCACAGTAATATTCACAAACACAGACAGATTGATCTTTATAATCATTGCTTCATTTCTTCATGATTTCATCTCCCAGCTCAACACCTTCCAACACCATAGGTTCTATGAAGATTCCCCCCTTGCGCAGAATATGAATAACCCCATTCCCTCTTTGGTTCCTCTTGCGCATCATAGCCGGGTTTCTCTTCCCTCACTCTTGACATCAACATCTGATTATTCCATTGCGGCATCTGCCACTCGTACATCCCTGGATCTGGTTTAAAGATATCATCGTAGCTTCCAGGAACTTCTGGCATTGCTCCCATGAACGTTTGGAAGGGTTGCGAGCCCCAATGATTTGAGGGACCCATATTGTACTCTGTAGATTCGGGAATTTGGCGGTTTAGAGAGGGAGCTTGAGGAAGAGAATTTGGGATGGTGTGCCAGGTGGTTTCTTCATAAAGCCCGTCAAGATCGCTGAGCTCGGGGGCTGGAGATTGACCTGCAGAATGGATGCTGGACTCTGAGGTTGGTGGTGATGGTATTGATGTAGTCATACCGTTCCAGGAAACGGGATGATGTGATTCGAATCTCTGGTGATCCTCAGCTTCTTGATATGGTCTTTCTGTATCCACCACAATCGTAGATGGCGATCTTGATTTGATAGTGGGAGTTTTCATTGGGGGAGATAGAAGTTGGTGAGTGCCGACTTGATTGTGACCATCTGGTTGAGTGCTAACTTTCATCTTTCTGTCCGCTCTCGTAGTTGTTTGTCTTCGCTTCGTTCCTTCCTGCACATACGATGGTCTTCTTGTAGCAACGATGTTTCCATCCGCGTCTCTCCAAAGTCTTTTTCTGGTTGCCAGTACCCCTAACCCCTCTCCACCAGCCTCATCATCCTTCTCCTTGTGACGATTCATATGTCTGTCTAAATAATATGTTAGGCGCAAGATTGAATTTCTGAGGGAAAATGGTGACATACCAAGAAGGTCACGACGTCGAAAATGTGCACGACAACGCAAACATGTATGGTTTCCATCCTTGTGGTTTAACGCGTGACGGTGTAAATGTTCACTCCTTGAAAACGACTTTCCGCATCCTGCAAAACTACAGCAAAACTTCTTTTTCCCAATTCCTGCATTTGTTGTGTCATTTGAAGTTTTCGAGGTCGTGGTTGAGCTTATTGATGATGTGCGAGAGGAGGAGGAAGTTGTGAGAGAAGACATGTTGATGTCGATGGTGAGTATGTGATAAAAGTAAAGTTCAAGCTTTGACTGTTGTCTTAAGTTCAACACTGATATTTGAGTTCAGACTATATAATGAATGTTGAAGGACGGGGAAAAGAGGGGTCCAGCACTAAAGTATATATCAAGTCACGGAATAATTTAAGCATTGGCTCAATTTCAATTTATCAACACTTGAAGTTGATACCCACCCAAACACCGGTTATCGGGCATGGTGCACATACGTACATGATATTACATGGTTCCTCCAGGGCTCTCCTCAACTAGTTTACTCGAGATTTCCACTGTCACTACCACTGACAGGGTTGCGAATTGCAGAAATGACATACTTAACCCGACATGTCAGTGGTAAAGCTGCCCGTATCGAGTATGTTGCCCGTTCACAAATCCTTTTAAGCTTTAGTTTCGTGTGATAGGAATTTAGCCACGACGAGAATAGAACTGAGAACCTCGTTTGACTTCATCCCCCATATCCAACATTTTCATCATGATGATGCCGCACAAAAGAACTCGGGTATCAACCATGTTTATTGTATCTGATTACCCAACCATGGGTTCTACACTGCAAGTGCGGTTGTCTGCTCCGTTAAAACCCATCACCTATCATGAATTGGTACCAGTACATCATGCGTACAATGTACCCTCGTAGTGTTCGCGGTGCATTATTACTCAATCTCAAATACCACCAATCAACTTCATCAAACGGTTTTCCGTCAACGTTACAATTGGTTCATCGAGCACATGGCATACAAGCATCTCCACAATTCCCATCATCTCTCCCAAATCAAAGCCTGCCAAGTTACCCCTCCATGCAAACCCATGTATGTATATATTTATCAGTCGCCGCTGCAACCATCAATCTTTTTGCTAGTTCCCTTCCTTATCGATATTTTCCTCTGTTGATAGGTTTATTAAGAAGTAGTTAGAACAGAACTCAAAACTAAAAATCCTTTCCTATCGGGGATATCCGACTACCTCTCCTGTCCGTGTTTACACGCTACTCGAATCCCTCTCAGCGTTTCGGCGATTCATACCAATCACAGCCAATTCCTTTAAATTTTAATTTGCTCCAAGAAGAAGATACGGTGCCCATCATATGCCGCCGTTGGCGATATGGCCGCGCTAACGGTATCGCTTATTGTAAGCTTTGGGGCCACGGAGTCAGGGATTTACTGAGTTTGGATATCTAACCGACAACATGACTTGCCCAGCCCTAGAAGGCTAGATACCAAGAAGTACACTCCCGTTGCATGAGGCTGGAAATTCAGAGAAATATGGAAATTCAACTTTGGGGTCGATAAGTCATATTGAAAATATAACTTCTGTACGTACGATCCCGAGCAGTTAAAGATCTTCATGGTTTTAATCTCCATGGGTTTGGGTTTTGGTAATTTAGAGTGGTATTCCGCAATCAGATATGGGGACTTCGGTGTTCAATATCCCGGAGAGGGAGCTATATCCGACGGTGTCCACTTTCTCCCCCCCAGACTACTAATATGGTATAGCAGTGTGATTTCGGACCGGTCACATGAATCGATGTCCCGTCATTTCCCTTCAATTGATACTATTCCGTAATATCATCGTAAGGATTATGGTAGACGTTAATGCTCACCGTCGTTTCGAGATCATACTGACATGCTGGGTTTCATGTAATAATATGTGATCATTTCCATGTGATACCCATGTCTTCCATGTATAAACGCTCCCTTTATCACACATCAATCCTATGGGATATCTTGACCTTGGGCGTCGTAATCCTCATCCTGAATAATCCTTCATTTCCGTTTCATAGAAACATCTCCGCGTTTGTAGTACTCCCGTTCCACGTGTTGTCCTGTGCTTCTTCATAAGCTCTTGAGCCCTGTTCCTTGCAGGCGCGAGGAAGACCCCAAGGTAGCAATTTCCCAAAAGCAAAGAAGGGATAACCCACGAGCCATGACTACGCCATGTGCGGAAGGCTAGATAAATTTCCATGGAACAGGCACAGCCGTAGTTAATACCTGGGCCCTAAATAACCTAAGGAATGTACTGTATGAGAGAAGCGCTAATAGGTACTTAGTTCAACTTATCTTAGCAGTAGGTATCTTAGTAGTAAATTAGTAGTATATTAGTAGTATCTTAGTAACACCTTAGCCTTTGATCTGACTGAATGGCCGATGATATTCCGATTCAGAACGATGATTGATAATTTGATACGTCCAGCCGCTGCCTTGAAGTGCTCAAGAACCAGCAGAACCAGCCTTCGTATTTCATAATGTCTCCCTTTTTGGTACCAATATGCAATGTTAGCCGATTAAATTCCAAAGCTTCTTCTAGCTGTCTCGGTGATCTGGAACCGATTGTGGAAATAAAACGAAGTAGGAATCGTATGTTCAGCCAAGCTCAATTGATGTCAACTTCTCCATAACATCATACCATATGAGCACTGCCTAAAGTCAAAATAATAAGCGCCTTCTTCTCGTAAGATATCTTCTTGAACTCGACATTTCTGTTAAGACGCCAATGCCGTTTGCCTCAACGGTGGTATACCCCTTGTTGTCTGACTGAGATTGCTCCTATGTAAGATTCCCGAGAAGGAATCGCGTGGCAATTGCTACCGGCGTTGCGAGACGGATCAATGGAGTTTTTGGAACCATATCTACCTTCCTCTTTTGCCGAGATAATTTAACATGACGATCCGAGCGCTAAACTATCACACCAAAAATATACATTTTGACGAGAATGATCAGATGAGAAATAGCAGTGAAAAGGACCGTTTGCTGACACTTTGTGCTGTTATAGATGTAAATGGAAATTCGTTGACAATCCTCCCGAGGCAAACCTCGAAGTTTATATACATCTCATCCCCTCATTTGCCCAAATACCCCATTCTCATGTAAACTTTAATCTTACCACAAAGATTCCCTCTTCTTCCACATGAACTGTTTCTCGACCAATCAACATCCCACTCCCACGTCTGCAAAGGCAAAAATGGGGTGTAAACTCCGAAATGTCTCTCGTACACAGTCACTCCCGTGGCCTTTGTCCTGTCGCCCTCGCTCAATTGTCTCCGAAGATGGGATTTTAATAAATAATCAATCTGCCAAACTCTTCTGATTGGACAAATTCTTAGAAGAATTGAAAAGCATGACTATAGCTTCTTCAAACGTGACCGTGCCCTCGCAAGCCCAAATCATTAGTCTTGCAGCCCGTCGACGACACGTTGAATGTTATGTTATCTGATCAGTGAACGTACGTTTTGTCCCATTCTTCAGCCCTACTAGCTACACAAAACAAGAGATACACGTGGAAACAAGCATCAGGCGCCTATTACAACATCCTCCGGCCTAGTGGTGTAACCAAACTTTATCTCGTCGACGTCCAACAAGCTGATATGACCAGTAAACATGTTCTATTCCATCTTTCATCTTTCCATCTCAACAATCTTAGCCCTACCATCCCATTTTTGATACTTTCTCTCACATGGCAAACAAGCATCCCGTTCTGCGTGCTATCACTAACCTCCAAGCCATCCCAAGCCATTGGGCCCGAAGACTTTTCCAGTCCGGCACCAAATTTTCGGGAACTTTCTTTCACGTAAATCGGGATAAGTACTGTTACACTTGTGTATGCCTTTATCAAATGGATTGCATTACACATGTACACTATTTGCGCACTGCACGGCATAGGTTCTGCTGTTCCTTGCGACTGCTCGTCCCGTTCCGTTCCCACGTCATCGGGACGGTCGCAACATAGAAACTAAAGGTATTCGATACATTCTCATCCCTTGCAATATTAACTTTTCTCTGATTGATATTTTTGATTAAAAACTTCTATCCTTCGTACTAATCTACGTGTCCACCTTGAAAGCCATGATCTGAAAGTTCAGAGGCCCAGACAGACGTCCAGTAAACATACATTTCCAACGAAGTAGAAGTGGAAACCGTTACTTCTGTAGAGTCAGTGAGTAGAGACCTTCTTGATAATGTCTTATACATAAAATTACAATCCCCTTGCACTCATCTTGTTGACTACACTTTTTCCCTTCACCTCTTTCCATTCCTTTGCATCTGAGCCGAGCTGGCCTAAAAATCCTCTTCGTGAAGTTCTGGTTCTTCCCCTCGCGATTCCGCCAGTGACATAGCAATGGCGCGTTCTAGCTCTTTAGCCTCATCTTCTGTATCATCTTGCCAATTTCTGATTGGCGGTAGAATTACTTTACTGCTACCTTGATTTATTACCTCACCCTGTCTCGCTAATTCTGACGACTCGGCTAATGCACGCTGCAAATCGGCTTCTTCATCTATTGACCGATCTTGGCATGATTCAAAAGATGTTCCAAGCGCTGAAGACATATTTCGGACTGCGCGGAAGGATTCTTCGACGCGGGCGTCTTCCTCGTCTTCCTCGTCTTCACTGTCCAATTCGTCGTCAAGTTTCTCGTCGGCGTACAATTCGTTATCCACTTCTATCGTTTCAATCTCCCGCATCAATCTCATTTTCCTGTCCATCAGGTATTGCGGTACAATCATTCTACCCTGGCAGCTCATTATTTCATTTTGTATCTTACCCAATTCCTCCTCCTTGATTCTCAGCGTCTTACTTCCATTAAATTCATCGTCATCGTACCAATCCAAAAGGTCCGTCGAATGGATTCCCCCGTCTCCATTTACCACCAATTCGAGGTTCTTTATCTCGACGATAATCCGGGCAGCTCTCTGTTTCCTCTTATAACTTATCGGAGCTTCCATTGAAATAGCTGTTTCTCGAATATCCTTCATTTTATTCTTCAGCGCCGCCCGTCGTTCTTCTTCTTCTTCATTCATAAAATCTTCCAGGGTTGATCTGGCACTTTTTTGAAAGAAGCGCAAATGGGGTAGCGAGTCATCAAGAAGTGGGTTTCCTGCAACACTACCCTTCGTCTCTATTATACCTGTACTCTTAGCTACTCCTCCCTTCATGCTTATGGGTTGCTGTCGGGTAAGCGCCGGTCTTGTAGGCTGACACGTAGCATTCGGCTTGGGTAAAATATAACTCATAGTCTTATGAAGCTTTTCGATCTCCATTTCATCAGTTTGTCCCCCTGGGACGCGTACGGAGACAAAAGGACACTTCCTCCTTTCGTCTGTCACCCGGATATCCGCATAATCTGTGGCTCTTCCTCTCGACATCAATTCTCTCACCATCTCTTCAGTCAGTGGTTTCCACGCCTTGCCATCGTCTGCTAATCTCTTGTGATGGAGGCGAACAATCTTTCGGGGCTCCCCTACACCGGTCAAGTCATCATCGGAAGAGCCGTTGTCTCGAATGATCTCCCTCCGCCGATGCTTTCTCGCTTTTCTCTGCTCTGCAGTTTCATTTTGAACATTGACGGTAGAGAACAAACGCTTGAATGGGTCTGGTCTATTGGCATCGGTAATTCCTTCGGCTTGATCGGTAACATATTGGAACTGGCTAAGTTGACTTGATGCCATGGACTTGTCGGAACTAGAAACCTCTCGGGGGCGCTTTTGTGGTGACTCGTCCGGGAGGGTGTGAGCTGCCACGATTGTTCCAAGAGGTTCCGAGAATTTCTGAGTGCCAGTGGCAAGCTCCTCATTAGAGGTCAAAACTTGTGCGTTTGATGATTGTATAACACCCATAACTCACGAATCAGGACGGGGCAGGGAGTGAATCAGCAAAATAAAACTATACTATTGAGAGAGTCTATTGAAACATTGGAATCAACTGCAGCTTCTTGGCGGAATTAAACCAGGATCAAGAGTATGATTTTCTGCCACCTAATCGTGGGGCCCGTAATGACAAGATTCTCTGGTTTTGCTCGAGACAATCTAAGGTGATCCGTCTTTCGTTGTGTAATACTACTAGGAATATTCTTCTTGTGTGTCGACTCTAATTTATAATAAAAAGGCTACAAAATCAAGCAGACTATGGTTAATCTTGGAATACAAATGTATGAATGAATTGTTTCAAAGGTGGAATGTTGAAAAGATTTACCGTAGGAATGATTAGACCTTCGCTCTTGCATTGCCTCCAGTCCCTTCACAAGTGCAATTCTGAAAGGAAATTGACGAACGACCTGAAGGTACCTTCCTAAAAGATGAAGGAAAGAATTTTAATGGGAGGGTGCGGAATTGAAAATGGAGATATTTTGCAATTATGGTAAGGCCTAACGCTGCACGACTGGTTCTTCCCATAGAGCAATTTCCAATGTTCCAATTTCACGTGGATTCAAGGACGGTTCATGATCCGGCATGAAAGGGTTGAATCATAACAATAATCGTAACAAGACAAGGCTTTAGCTGTATTCCGTAAAGTGTGAAAAATAAAATAGGACTTAGTCACAGTATCCCAGTTGTTTCCCCAACGGCTATGTAGTATATAGATTCATCCCCGGCCGGCGAGTTAGACACATGTAAATGAACGCAATATTCCAACAAAATATTAAGATTGTTTCACCTAATCATATATCCCGAAACCGCAGGAAGAAAGTATTCGCCACAATATGATAAAATCAAAATTAATCAAGATAGAAAAACCACCCAAAAGAGATTAAAACCAAATACACTAAAATGAGACTCTCTTCAGTCATCCATCCATCCATCATCATCATCATCCCGTAAAGTCCGGCGAAAGAAAGATAAAGGATATCCCCCAAAAAACAAACAAGCATCCAAAACTAAACGAAAGAATGGATCAAAAATCCATAAATCGGTGATAAAAAGTAATACAACCAATCCAGTAATCGAACCGGCAACCCATCAGCCCCTCAGTCTACAATCCAGAATCAATCTGATCCACCACAGTCCTATTGGTAAACAATGCCCAATCTCTACAAGTCTGAGCCATAATACTCGGAATCTTCAACTTCGCAATGTCGGCTGGACGCTCAACAACACTGACATACAATCCGCTACTGACATGGAAAGCAATATGACAATGCAAAGGCCAAACACCTGGATTATCAGCCGTGACTTGTAAAACCATGTAGCCACCAATTTGAAGCATTTGTACATCACGACGTTGGGGATTGGATGCTCGAACGACCGATCCATCCCAGGTACCTGTTCCTTCGTTAAGAACAAACATGTTGTGGCCGTGGAGATGGATGGGGTGGGCAGCTGGACCGGGGTTTCTAAGGTGAATACGGAAGGAGCTGTTGGAGCCGAAATTGTAGATGTTCCATTCAGGACTGTTTGGGTATGAATTATTTCCCTGATTGGACAGGAGAAGAATGGGCTGATTATAGTTTGCACGGAAAGAAGAATTGTTCATTGTCCATTGCCAGTTTCCAGAGGCATTTTGCCCGAATGCGATATCGATTGTTTGCGTTGTGGGCGGGTTTGGATCGGGGGCGATTGGAAACCAAGGCGTTGTTTGTGTGAGGGGATCGTTCTGGCAGACGTTGGCGACGGAGTTGTTGAATGTGGCTGAGGCGGTAGTGGTGGGCTTCAGATTGGGGACGGAACCATAGTAGGCGACTGCTTTGGCGGCGGGATTGCTGGCGAGCGAGCATCCAGAAATAGTCGATCGAATCCAATATGATCCTGTTGTTCCAACTCGAAGACCTTGAACTATGACATCGGTACGTTGACCAATTCCCAAAGTAACAACTGTATGTCATCAGCAACTGCATCTAATATTTAGGTGTCATAACCTACCTTGAGTTGTGTAAGGTTGAACTGTAACGAAATCATTGGCAATGACAGTCATGTTATGTCCATCAATTGTGAACTTTTGCACTCCTTCAGTACCGGCATTGATGAGCCTAAATCTGTGCTTCTTCCCAGGTGTGAGCTTGAAAGTAGGTGGCACAAAGTTTTTATCATTACAGGCAGCGGTATCACCAGAAGCCTTTGTTGAACAATTGAAAAATCCTTTGCCTTGGATCAAATTGCTGTCAGATTGTACAAGCTGATATTTGTTAGCGTAGCCTTGTGTGCTTGGGGCCTTAGAGACTACTTACAACCCTCTGGAGATCGGTGGAGACGACATCCTCGACGAGCGAGAAATATGGTGGATGATACCAGTCTGTCAAAAGCACTGGTCCAACATCTGTTTGATATTAGCATTATTTGAATAATTATCAACCTAGTCACCAGCCACTCACCGATGTCGTATGGGACAGTTTTGGGACCATGGATAATCATTGGACCAAGAATTCCAGCATTGTATTGAGCAGAGTAATGAGAATGCCACCAACTAGTGCCGTACAGATCGGCCAAGAAAGTATATGTGAAAGTTCCTCCAGGGGGAATTGGACATTGCTGAACTCCAGGGACACCATCAAACCATTGGGAAGTCTTTTGCAAGAGTCCATGCCAATGAAGTGCCGTGCCTTCCTCGGGGCCCGTGATCTTGTTGTGAACAGTGACTTGAATTGTATCTCCCCAATTTGCTTCTATGAGAGGTCCTGGAAACACGCCATTCACTAGCATTACATCCCTTTGATATCCATCTGGTGATGCCTTGCCTCTTTGAACGGTAAAATCATATTTTCGAATCACACCAGTATTAGGTGGGCTGACTGTGGTAGGAGCAACGATTAACTCAAGTTCTATCTTATTGGATCTTGTGGAAGAACACTCACTATAAGGATTGGTGTTATTAGCAGTCTTATCGCCCCATGGGAACCCTTGTGGTAATGGAGTGACAGGATTGCTAGTTTGCAAATATTCTACTGCCAAGTTCGAATAATTGTTCTGAGCAGAAACAAGTGCCACAAAAAGGACGGTGGCGAGAGAAACTAAACTCCGCATGTTGAAAGAATGTAAGAATCAAAACTAAAGCTGTTTATTGACCGTGAAATTTCGGTGGTGATGATGATGATGTCGATGTAGAAGATGAGATTGGGATGTGAAGGGAATCATGATTTATGTAGAAATTTTCCACAGCTTTGTCAAGCAGTACATCCAAATCGAGAGCAAAGCATCCAAAATTACTAGCCTGATCAGTTGCTCATGCATCTCGTGAGACGCATTCATGACATGTCTAGACGAGCCAGATAGGCTTGCAGGATGCTGTATCGCATGGATCGAAGCAGGCGTGGTATAATACCATCCGAATCTTACCAAAGTTATAAAATTAAGCTCGACGGCGCATCAGAAGTGTCTGAGGCTGAGGTAAGAATGCTGGCACTAGGCTGCATGATCCACATGATAGTTTGCCTCGGTATCGTGCCGTGTGAATAATCTTCACGAGATAAACATCATAGCTCTGAATCTTTATACCAATATATCATTGATCGAGCCATTTCAATACAGTATTCGGCAAGCTGCATCAGTCTCGTGCTTCCAAATTCATCACCCCGCGGGATACAAGCATACCCAGATTACCAACAGTAGCAGAAGTACTAAGAGTACGAAGTGTCGTTACTGACGTTCGAATGAATAAAGTAACTTTATTTCATGTGCATGGCCCATTCATACCCATGGTATATAAAATTATGACTGTTCAAATATGTACAATCAGTGTACAGACATTCCATCAAGGGTTGCGCTACATGCTTGGCAATATAGCAATTTGGTAAGAATTTCAATCATACACCGGAAAATGCCAAGTCCAGTCTAAGCCTTGCTAAGCTTTCTCCAACTGATCGTGCATGCAATGTCATTGGCGCCCCCAAATGAGAGATTTGGAGGGGTAAAACGAAGTTCCAGCCCTCAAGTATCACGAATGGAACTGCATGTTTTCATATACTTTTTATGAATAGAAGTTTTGCATTGGTTACTATGACCATCGGCAATTTTGTGCCGTGAGGAGGTAATTAGGAAATTCGCAAACAACACTTAACCATACTGGATGTTACTTGTTCAGAAGTGCGGCGTGAGCAAATGTAACCTCGCCATGAGATGGTTCCATGCGGAATCTCGGGTCGATACACAATGATATCAACACGAGCTTAGATTGAATGTTGAATCTCCACGCAAATCAAGATATCATATTTCTAGGAACTAGGACGGAGATTAGCTAAAATAAGCAAAATCGTTTAAAACTCTGTAGCAAACCGCTCGTACTCGCGAATCAATAAGTCAAGCTAACTAGACTATTGAGTTAAGGTTCTTACTGATAGTAGATTCAACCGCCAATTAGTAGCTGGATCTTATGCTTCGGCGAATATTTCCATCAGATACAATCGCGACGATACAAATATGAAAGTTTAGCCTGAGTTTAGGGGTGACATCCAGCATATGCAAGTCGCAACCATATCTGCCTGTAGATTATATAGCGAGCATATATATTTGATCCTTTGAAAGTTTCGAGTGGTTTTTAATGCTGTGAAGCCACAAAAATGGTCGGAAAGTGCCTAAATTGGACTACCGACATACATAATGTGGCATACAGGAACCGCGAGACTTCCAGGATATTGTAGCCGGATCGACTTCAATATTGATTAAGAGAAGAATTGGCATAAGGCTTATTCATCGACGAATGATCGATTGGTGATGATTCGAAGAATTCGAATGATATTCTTCGTTTGACGTTCTCGATACTGAATTTTCTGACGTTATCAATTTCTGTGATTGGTGCTAGTTGAATCATGTGCTAGATAATTATTCCTTTTGTTGATGAACGATTTCTGTTTACTCGTAAGATTAGGTATTCTGCATCATGTGCTTGTGTAGCGTGCGGCTCCAAATGCATACATGATGATGTTATGTTCTCACCACTCGCTATGTCCAAATGTAACCATAATACTGGAAACTAAACCTGCGGCACAAGATAGCTACTTCGCATTGTTGACTTGTTAAAAGGATCGAATCAAAATTCCTGGAATCAAAATCAAAACTTATGTTCTATATATAAATTAGCTGATAGCAAGCAAAAAGTATTCCGTATTCGTATTTATGGGGGATGACCTTACCTGTGTTTGCAATCACTATTGCCATTCAGACGAAATATCACAGGGATTAATCCAGCCTCAATCTCATTTTGGTAACATTGGCCAACTAGATGTAGAGAACTAAACAATTTTGACACCTTTGACAGGTAATAATAGTTTGTGTTAGGGTCGTGCTTTCGTGAATGAGAAGATTAGGAATCAAGTTCAGCCCATATCTCATGATTGATTTCTTTCGTAAGAAAACGTTCCAAATTCAGGGCGTCGTCAAATGCATAGCTGAATGGTTGTATTTAGAAATTGCCATGCTTAAACCTGTAAGTTCACTGGCTGTGATCCTAGGCAACGGGGTTTCCTTCCAAATTCGCTGTCACGTATTTCATTAATAAAGTGCGCTCATCAGGGGGCACTTTCCTCGCTTCTCTGAGAAATTCCCTGGGTAAATTTGTAGAGAGATCGTTGATGGACTCTCCAAGCTCTATATTGGTCCCCTCGGACGATATCGAGGCCCCGGGTGGGACTTCTTGCTTCGTAGTCCGAACATACTAGTGCTTGTTCCGCCTCTCATGATGTTTGCGCGGCTCTGGCTCTTGGGATGCTTTTCCCTCAAGTCTTTGCCTGGATAGAATTATCTTCGGCTTTCTAATCCTTCTGTCTTGCTTGCAATCTTGGGGGGAATTTGGCATAAATTTAGTACCAAAATGAGATGCAATTGCCAATAGCATCCGAAACAGCCTGTACATTGATTCATGACCGACTGTAAAGATCACATATGATGTAAATGCATCTCATTAATTGCCAATAGCATCCGAAACAGCCTACACATTGATTCATGACCGACTGTAAAGATCCCATATGATGTAAATGTGCGGGAACTATCAATTCGGGATTCTTCATCCCCCCTTCAGTGACATAGACCGCTTGGTACCTGAAGTATTGTTTTTCGAGCTTCATCGACTTGATGTCCGGAACTATTAACTTGTGATATGGAGTTTGGAACGTTTTAGTTCATTCATTCATTCAAATTGACAATGTTAGAGAAGGGTGGGTGAATATGAGATGAATATTGTTTTGGGATGTGCAAGATATATAACTAGAAGTTAAGTAAGAACCGAGGATTATAATCGCTGCTTATTAGCGCCGGATGATGCCGAATACAGTAAGTAACCTTATATACGGAGTACTTCAAGTACAGTACAGTAACCACGAGCTTTATCAACATCTACCATATAATAAAATAATTGATAATAATTCAATAAATAAATAATATAGTCTTCTCAGCTACGATGCCATAATACCTATTCATCGATAACTTGATTCTCCCTTGGTCTAATTAAAAGTGTTCCCCTTCAACTCTGTCCACCAAAACAATATTGGTTATTCTAACCATGGCATCCTCACCTAACATGCCAGAAAGTCATAGTCAAACATCAATATCTTCTGCGAATCATCCAGGTTATGCCACACATGGACAAGATATTCCTCTTGAAACTTTGGTATCGCATCTCCTTGCTTCCAAGCGTTCCCTATCTTCTATCAGTACAGTATGGCGCGCGAACGAAATCGTAACCTTGGCAAAGAGCGCATTAGAAGAAAGCGTCATATTGAACGCCAGGACGGGATTTGTACAAAGTGGTATCAATGAGCAGGTTAGGGTGTTGATGAGAGTTAGAAATAACATCGAGTTTGTGTATAATGATGGACAGAAGGATTTTAAGGTGGGTTGTCAAGTCATGGTTATGATGGTGCGGGGCTGACGATGATATGCGCAGAATGTCCTACATAACCTTGATGCCGCGAATACTCGACTTGAGTCTACAATGGATGTGCTAAGATTGACAATGGTGGATGCAGCTTTCCGACCAGCTGGCGAAGAACCCAGAAGTTTGTTGGACTTTGTCGATGAACAAGGTGTAGAGGGAATGCGAGATGGCTTGAAGGAGTTAATCCGAGAATCCAAGGTAATAAGACCATGTTGAGCTATTCAATTACTCCAATTGTTCACTCTTGACTATAGGAAGCGCAAACAGAATTCGATACATCCATACTATCTTTCGATAATGATTTACGCAGCTTGAAATCGGCTTTAAGATATACCAAAGGGTCCCCTCCACATACGTCTCCAATACCAAAGCATTTAGATGCTTTAGAAGGTCATGCCCAAGAAATGGCTTCCTTACTATCATCTCTTACCAGTCATTTCGACCTATGCCTAAACGCCATCAGACATACGGAGGGAGGATATGCCGCCGTACGTAATGCAGCCTCCAACCCACCTCCCGGCGCCGAGCCAGTATCTGTTTCCGGTGTAATGAATACCTCTCACGACGACATACATGAAGAACCGCTGAGCGAAGAAGAGCGCGAAGAAATGATTTTCATTCTCGAAAAAGACGCTGCAGAAGTGGAAGATGTGGTTATGGAACTTCGCGATCGTCAAAATGAGATGGAAACCAAACATGACGCAATGCTAGATTACGTCTCACATGTCACTGAAAAGTTCAAAAATACTACGAATACATACAAACTTTTACAGGGAGTATATGAGCGACTTCCAGGATATATCATTGCGGGCCAAGATTTCCGTGCTAGGTGGGAAGATACTAAGACGCAGATATATGAACAAATGGATGAATTGGAGGGAATGCGACTCTTCTATGAAAACTACCATTCGTCATACGATGGTCTTATACTCGAAGTTCATCGCCGCAGAATCGCCGAGGAGAAAGCGAAGACGATAGCTAGGAAAGCAATGGAGCAAATCAGCAAGTTATACGAGGTAGATATGAAGGAAAGACATGATTTCAAGAATGATGTAGGGGATTATTTACCGGTCGATTTATATCCGGGTATCAATGCGGCAGCACCGAGATGGGAGTTCAGGGTTATGGAGGAGGGGGAAGATGTGAATAGTACTCCTCTATTGGAGAAGAAGGTGGTGGAGGGATCCAGTCGAAGAGATCGAGAGAGGCACAGAGACGAAAGGATAGTCTGATGAACTTAGTCGGTAAGAGGAAAACTATCGAGAGACCCAGCGATATTTATTGTTAGCAGTAAAGCAGCCATTTAGCGATCATTTTGAGATAAATCCACAACTATATCAATATCACAATCTTGTGCAGCTTTTTGGGTTTATTGAAAAACAATATGAGAACTTTGTTAGATAAATCTCCTTTTATTTACTATATAGATCTCTTCGCGCCGACGCAGTTCCCCTCACCATATCAATCATGCCCGAACAATTAACACTAAAGGCCAAAAAATAAAGGAAGGCTGAAGTTTCCTCAACGTCAGTCGATCTCCGATCCAGCTTCCCAGCCTCAAATTGGTCGCGGTGGCATCTCGAAACCCCCACCAGACTTTGCGACGTTACAAACGACTGATATCCCGAAGATAAAGAATATAACCTATTTTTTTTAATAACCAAAATCAAAAGCAAAAGCACAACTAGGTAGGAGGTTTGCAGTTACAAGAGTCGCAGTGCTAGACTGACGTTGATGGCTAGTTGGAGGCATTACAAATTTTGTGGATTGCATTGAGGAGCAATGAGTTGATAAAGGAGAGGAAGGAGGGAGGGGGAAGTCCTGTCTTCAAAAGAAGAGTACTTGGGATACTCTTGCAAGTATCGCAAGGATCTCCCACAGAACATGGCTTCTTTAACATTCTGCATGAATTGTAAGTATCTATTTTCCTGCTACCAGACACCTCCTCTGTGCGACCTTCGTTGAACTTTCCGCCGACTTCAGGTTTGGTTGCCTTTTTTGAAAAAGACCCTTTGCCAGGCGGTATTGATAAAGTGACCAGGGCAATACCAGGTATCGAAACTCGACATGAAGACGGTAGAATAGGAGATAGGTTGGTCATCCTTGTCGCAATGTAAGTGTGCCTTTCCCTTTAAAGAGTCTCCGACCAAGTTGCCTTGCTTCGTATAATTGAGTTGTACTGAGTTGAGTGTTGTATTTGTGTTTGGGCCAAAGGTCATCGAGGCGTTTCTATGCCATTCAATTTCTTGAAAGGCATGACTTTCCTTGTACTCAGGGATCCAGGCATCGAGCAAGGCAATCAACATAACCATCCCAGTTGAGGAGCTGCTGCTGTCTGCTCAACTGGATGGTTACTCTCTTCAAAGTGCCTGCTCGCCTTTGCTGTGGATCCCCTCGTGTTGGAGATAAATAGAGATTCTTCGAGACCTGGGTTGCTGGTAGTTTTGCTTATAAGTTTCCCACCGCGGAGAAGCAAGTTCAACCCAGCGACTTGATTCGAGGAGGAGGATAGTATGCTGATGTCAGTGCAACTGGTGCACAATCGCCAAATTGGGCGAAATACCCCGCTCAGTCGACTATGCAAAGTATACACTCGCCTTTGCTGTTGGTCTCTTCGTATTGAAGAAAGTAGGAGTTCTTTGGTGGAATTGATTATGGATTCTATTCTCCAACGATTGACATGGCAACCACTTCGTTCCTGAAGATCTCTGATTGTCTCTCGCCACGACCAATTATAAGACCGACTGTTCTATCCGGAATCATGATCTGCATACTATCTTCACCATCTCTCAATGCTGGTTGATGCTATGAATCTCTTATCTTCAGCATCATGCGCATACGTCGCAGTTGGGTACGAATAGGCTTTTGGTCCTGGAACTTAGAGGATTGTAAGGGTCTGAGCTGGGAAGCCTTCTGTAGCCTGGAGAAAGTTAGCAACGTGACCGGAAAATGGTAAGTAGAGAGAGCAATGCACTTACAACTCGATGATTGGTTTCTGCAGTTCACGGGGATTTTCGACGGAATAGTACCATCAACTTCAAACCCATACTTTCACGTCACGGTGCACGCCGAGGCGGCTAAGGGAAAAGAAGTATATTACTATCTATGCTATGCACACACAAGAGTCGCATTCAGAACCTTTCCAAAAACCATCACCCATCGTCTCATCTTCCACTCATCATCTTATCCCTGCATGAGAACATTTCCGCTTAGCCAGTCAAATCGAACATAAACATCATAGTTCCAAGAAACAACACACCCTCAATATTTAATTCAATACCGTAAAAGTGTCACGACCCCAAACCATTTTCAACATTCAAGAACTGATCTTGTGGTTAGTTTCCCTAGCACTGATGAATCAAGGAAGTTCAAAAGGTACTCACTGAGAATCCTGAAATGCGTCCCGTCTCCTCTAGCGCTTGAAGATGTTCACCCAAGCTTGCCCCCGTCTTATCCAAATCAATTCCCTCGCCCAGCCAGCCCCCTTGGTGGCACATAACGTGCGGGAGCTGGTTGAGCGCCATCAACTCAGTATCCAGAGTGGGAAGTTGGCCACTTCCACTTGGTAAAGGTGAATTCGTTTCGGTAAAAGAAGCTGGAGACTTTTCGTTGGAAGATGCGGTGGTGTTATTACCACCCCCCATCGAGTAGGACGGGGACTGGTTATACCAGCGAGCACAGTTCTCCTGAGCTGGAGAGGAGACATTGACCGCTAACGAAGACTTTTGCCCTGGCCTTTGGAGGGATGCTGTAAGATGAGCCAGCGAACATTCTTGGCCCCCCGACCGCTTGAGGAGCCTGGCTATGGGGAGGGCCAATTGGTGCCAACGTATTGACACTGGCGGCTACTTTGAGCGCAGCCACAGCTGGCTCGGTAACCGCGTTGCTGTGCAAAGCTTGTTACAACCACCATTGGCTAGGTTTGCGATGAAATCCCAAAGTGTACAACAAGCTAACGACTGTTGTACAGGTGCTCCAGCATTGGTTTATCCTACCTCGAGCTAGAAGATAGTAGCATTGCAACAATCGAGCCTGGACACTTGCTAGTTGCGGTGCTTCCCTTTCTAGCATTCGCTATCTCTGAGTTAGTCCAACATTCTGCAAGGGAATAGGTGAATGCGAAACATACCTTGGAGAAGCACAGCAAGACTTCAAATTACAACTCGGGCATCTGCATGATGTCCCTTTGCAATGTGTAATTATTCACTCTTGATGTGAAAATGAGCATAAGTAGGCTATGCTGAAGGTAGTCCATCTGCTATTGTTAGTCACTGCAAGATCGAATATCGAGAGTATGCGAGAGGCCTTACAATACCAGGTACCATGCACCAGAAAAAATATCATCGAGTGATTGAGATCGAATGATGGAGATCGAATAATGCTGGAAATTGTTAGTAAGGAGTAGATTGACCAACAGTTCGCAGTGCAATTAATGGACACAGTCGGAAGCGATGTATTGATAGATGAAGAGTGCGTTGATGGATATTTGCTAATTTGCTTCCACAAATTTATCTTTCGAGCCTCGATCTGAGGTGCCATTGTGGCCCAGCAGCAAGGCTTTTTTATATTTGCAAGTGCAAAGAATAAGAATAGAAAGAATATAGAGAGGAGATGGATAGCTTACCAGTATTGAATCTCTTGAGGTTGTGTTGATGAAAAGGCTGATGGATTTGATGCTGGTGGTTTATTTCTTCATGACTTGTTAATACTTTGAAGAAATTGTTTGTGGGAATAATTTGGGATCAAAAGGCACTCTACTTCTTAGATTAGTCTAGTTTTTTAGTTGCTTAGTCGGCGGACTGCGAGGATTAGGTTGGTTGGTTTGGGTTGCTTAATAGTCGGCGACCTGGATGGATTAGGTGGATTGATTGAGAAAGGTTGTGGAGGAACTTATTAATTCAGTCTTGACAATTAATAATATATATTTATTCACAAGAAACTTGGTTGATCAGTTTGGTTAACTGCTGTTTCTATATAGATATCTTTGTCTTGAAAGGGGTGTTTGTGCTGGGCTTGTTTTCACATTCTTTTGCTGGAGGTTTGCTTCAAACAATGCTGTCTTTGCCCTTTATGACTCAGTATTGGGGTTCAGCATATAGAATGACCAAAATAATCGAAACTAGGAGGCATGAAGAGCTTCATGAACCATTTTTGTTATTAAATTACTTGTTTCCCTCATGATATTCCTACCCATCATTCACTTGATATCCAAAGATTGCATCATCGCCCCCAATTCCAACATTTTCCTGTCCAATTGACATATGCGGCCATGAAGAAGGTTGCTCAGCCCATGGACCAGTCATTGTCGCCCATAAATCATGATATATTGGTCCCCCAATTCCCTGTTGGCCCACTCCCGTAGTTGCCATTTCCACTTCACCAACCATCCCACCTTCACCAGTCACTACTGTTCCTCCATTTCCTGGTGGTTCCAAACTGGCAACAGCGAAGGCAGTCCCTGCTCCAAAGTCCTCCATACTTGTGCTCCATTCCGCCATTCCTTCACCAAAATTATCATTCCATCCTCCCATATCCCCAAGATCAAAATCCAAACTCGAATTTTCGAATAACGGCGCCACCTCTGGGTTGAACATTGGACATTTACCACTCGAGATTGCTGTGGATTTGGGTACAATGGCATTCACGCGTTCTTCCCATGATTTCTTAAGCATGCTTAACATGCTATGCCATATAAAGTACTGATCAAAGTGTTTTCTCCTCGCTTGGTTGCCACTCTTGTCGATGCTCTCGGCTTCGCTGGATTCTAGTCCAGCTACATGCAATAGTTGTGAATTTGATGACAAATTCCCAACTCTGAAACAGAGTGCCTCCAAATACATACTCAAGCCAACTTTCTCGCGTGTCGTTTCGGCAGACCAATTTTCCACGTGCGCAATGACAAATGTAAGTCTGACATACGCGACAAGACCGTGGACTAAATGCGACCATTGGATTATATTAAAATGGGTATAATCTTGAGCGGGAAGTGAGAGAAGGTGCTGCAGGTAAGATGCGCCGAGTCGGAGACAGGTGTGAAGATGGTCGGGCGAAGGTATGGCTTCTGTGGTGCCTGGAACAAAAGGACGGTAGGGCCGCCGTAGAAAACGGAGAGCATGAGTGTATACTGCGAAATGTGTATGTTTGTGGTGAAGGGCGAGGATTGCTAACTTATATCAGTTATTGTCATGTCATTTAGTCCCTAGAGACGACAGGAATCAATAGAGTTCAGCTCACGTGAAGAACTAATGTATTCTGGTACATTTCGTTTCCAGGTCTCCACCTCAGAGGAAAACAATTGAACATATAATTCGGTGCTGAAGACATCCATTTGTGGATAGTTCTTTGAAGTCCATGCATCATTGATACGATCATATATACGCTCGAGTATCACGATAGCTGTTGCTGGTGTGCTTGCATGCGATGGGATGAAGGAATCGCTGTTACTAGGAAGAAGATTCTCGTAGGACAATGTTTGTGGCTTATTCCATCCTTTAGATAGACTTTCAAAAGCAAGTCAGCGTGTCAAACATAAAAACCTAGATTTAAAAGGGAAATGTTACTGACCGGGCGCCCAAAACATAGCATCCCATATATGCTTTCCTAGCTTCCATTGTCCAATCGCCATTGCTATCAACAAGTCCCTTCAGATTAAGCTCCCGGAAAGGGCTAGCCTGAGGAGGCTCAGTTTGGTCGAGTCCTAAGTCCAGAGCTAGGGAATTCGCATGATTCATGTAGGTAAAGCATGGATTAGATTTTGGCTTGGTATGCACAGGAAACCAAGCTATATATACAAGAAGACCAAGAAGATAGTCAAGTGATTTTTGCGATTCGACAATCAATTTGAGGCTCAGCACACGACGAAATTCTTGATCGAGTTGATGGTGGAGGTATGGGTGTGGCATAGCAGCGGTGGTGAGTATGGCTAAAAGAAGGAAAGGGGACTGCTGGGATAGAGACAGTATTGTGGGGTTGGCGGGAAGTGTAATGAAAGGGAAGAACGGAAGCTTAGGGATGAAGGAATTTAGGAGGTGAGTAGCTTGGGGCAGGGTGAGTTTACGACCTGAGATATATTTTGGTGGTAAGTGTGGCGTATCTTTTGATGGCGTGGATGAGCGAGAGTGGTCATCTTTGAAGGCCTGTTTGTGATGATTTTGAAGACCTTCGACCTCCTTCGCTGGATCATGATAAACTGCAGTAGGAAGATTAAGAGAAAACTCTCCATCCTTTGTGGAGTTATCGGCAGAAGGAGAGGCAGTAGATGATATGCCACTACCCTCTGCTTTTGCAATAATTTCCGAACGTTGTGCTCGTCGAGCACGTCGCGGTCTGGCCTTCTCTCGAACAATGCATTGACTTTTGGTTTGGTCGCATCTATCCAAATTTAGCAATAGGGTTTTAAAAGGTTCATTATGCTGGTCACCTCTGACATATCATATGGTCATCTACGAAATAGCATCGATTTTTACTTGCTCGGCAAGATTCGCATGCACGTGCATTCCTCATTGTTACATAGATATCGATAATTGTAGGGTATATATTGATATTGAAATTCCAATAGTTGCAAACGTTGGTGGTTGCTCGTAAATGAGGCAAATGACAATCAAAGGGAGTTGAAAGGGAGTTGTATATGTAATGGACGGTGTGGTCAGATCACTAGTGGGGAATCACTGCTGTGGCTTATAACCTCCGGAAAATACGAAGTACGGACTTAGATAATAATAATAATCGACACGCATCAACACTATATAAGCATCTCATATATAAAAAGTGCAAGGGTTTCATTAAGGGTCAAGACTTTATGGAAACCTCAAACCTTCAAAAATTGATAGGTTGAATTGGACGAGAGTGTTGAATATCTTTAAACTGACATTTTGGGCTGAAACAGCTGTTATAGCCCAGCTGCTCATCGTCACCAAATCAAATAAACATGACAGAATTTTACACCCTAAGGTCCCCCAAACATCTTAAAAGGTTTATTCTCCAATTGATTTCTCCCAAATTATGCAATCTCATGCTTCATACCCATGTACACCTTTACTTTCATAATGCGTTTGAGTCCGGATTTCGAATGAAGCTGTTCCCCTCACCCTATCTTATACTTTTGTAGGCAACGACGGAAATATCTAGATGCCTGGAAGATGACTCGGTTTGATTAAGAGTATCGAAAATATGTCAAGTGGTTTGAATCAACATCTTCATCCTACCAAAAACGGTTGATACGCCATCGCGCATGCTATTCGCCCTTTTGCCTCGAAAATACCTCAATATCAGCTACAACAGCCCTATGGTCAGAAAGATACACTCCATCGTCGTAACGATTGCTTAAAACCGCATAAGTTCCATAGTTCACAATTGTTTCTTTGGCAGAGAAAATAAAATCGATCCGAGTTGGTGTGTTGTCTACGTATCCAAAAGATGTGAATGTCATCTCATTTCCATGTCGTTTGTCTTTAGCCACAAGATCTCTGACGTCTACCATACTCGAAGTTGAGGATGTCATCGTCTTGTAGGCTTCATCATCCGGGGGACTATTGAAATCTCCGGCAAGAAGAAGTGCGGTGGGTGCGTAAACACTTTTGTAGTGGTTGACCTTTGCCAAGATTAATTCTGCACTCTTTTGTCGAGAAATGGGGCCAGCATTGTCCAAATGAGTGCTCATAATAATGACAATTTGATTCGTCGTCCGGTGCCTAAAGACACCTAATGTGACTAGTCTGACACAACCAGCATCCCAGCCAAAGGAAGGCTCGTCTGGAGTCTCGCTGAGCCAGAATGTCTTATAATGAACGAGGTCCCACACGGCTGGGCGATAAAAAATGGGAGAGTATTCTCCAGCTTGTTTGCCATCATCTCTTCCAACCCCGATATAGGACCACCGACTCCCGGGACCTTCATTCAAAGCATCGTGAATATCGATAAGCTGAGAGTGCAGGACTTCTTGGAGACAGATAAAAGTCTCGGATTTCGTGGAATTAAATACGAGTTCAGAGCATAGTCTTGGACATCGAATCGTCCAGATTTCCTCTCCTTTGAAAGGTGATGCAGTTGCATAACGAATGTTATGAGTGATGACTCGAATGGGGATCGTGGTTGACTTGCTGTTGTTATCGGAAGGAGTTGAAATGACAATTCTTTCGGTGTCGAAGTCACTCAAGCCTCTTTGACGCGTCATGATTTTATTATGAGGGTTGGAGTGAGAAGTTAATGTATTCCTGGCAGAGAGGATTCAGACTCATTCACCATGAACTTGTGACCAAACTCAGCCTAGTGATGACTGTTGGGTGCAGTAATTAATAGTAAGGTTTCTCGACTGTTAACTTTCGATGAATATTTTCAGGTGTATCAGATCAGGGTTAATCCCGAAAAGAATGAAGGAGAGACTGAAAAGGCGTTATGGTCATGATAAGATTGATGGTTATAGGGATTAACGATGGATCTACTCGTAGTATCAAGTACAAGTAGACGTCGATGAGGTTTTCGGTAGAACTCATCAAAGTCAGTAATATATGTATGGTCTTCGATAGTTGTCTAACCTAGCTCAGGTAGAGTAGAGTATCTGAGCAACAACGGCGGTTCATACCTAGGTACCATTCGATAACCAAAGTCTCGAGATACGTAGGTAATCATTTATGATTAGATTTCTGTAGATGAGCCAATAAGGAGGTTGAGAATGTAACATTCAAAGTCCGTATCACATGATAGGAATGATTTTAAAATTGAGGGGGGGCACTCGCAACCCTCCCTCCTCCCTCCCCTTCCTCCCCTCTCAACCAACCCCTTCATCACCAAAACTTATCGTCATCGCGCAGATATTATTGATATCTACTCCGTAATAATGCAATTCAATTCAATGCAATGCAATGCAATGGTGACCGATTCATTTATTGATCATTTACACCTGCATTAGAATGAGAATAATGTGGATCGCCCGGTACTTGTTTTTGACCATTCAAAGTTCGTTTTCGTTCTTCATTGAAATCATGAATAATGTGCTTGTGGCTGCAAAAAAAGATGATTGGAGTCACCGGACATGAACATGGACATGAACATGGACATGGACATGGTGATAGGTTTAAGATTTTGAATTTCTGATTGACCAAACAATCACGAGCATCATCCAACGAGACGCCCTTTGCGCGAAAACTAAACCACATTACTTGAGTCACACATGAATGGATACGCCCTTATCTCTTATGAGCACTACTCCATCCATACCTAGGTACTCAAGTATATGATTTTGGAAAGTTATGTGGGTGTCTCACTAAATGATGATTCATATCATTTCATTATCCCACATGCCCTTCCTTATCTAACAAGGCGCAATACGAATACTGTAAGGATAACTAACTATAACTAGTTGCCTTCAAGAAGATGCTGCATGACTGACTACCTACTTATACCTATATAGTGAACATCATGCCGTTCCGAATACTTCCTTGATTTCTGTACTTTATTCCTCCTGCCTTTTATCTATCGCAGGATCGCAGAATATCTCCACAATCGAATCCTTTTCGAGATCAGATCAATAACCCCGCATTCGCCACAATTATATAGACCGGCCTCGAGCCGGATCTATTGAGTGCGTTAATCTCCCACTTTAAAGTTTAAACTACTCGTATACACGATGCCTTTCAATGAGCTTCAGCGTCGGGACTCCTGGCCTCCAACCATCATTCATCTCCGCGAAAGCAATGCAGACATCGAAGCGATCGATGAGAACCCATTCTCCTACTTCCTCACCTCGCCCGATGAAATCACAGATGACGATATTGATGACTTCTCTGCGGGTATCGAATCCGATGAAGAAAAACCAGAAGTACGAGAGGTTTCTCCTTCTGCGTTACAGCGAGCGCCTTTGGCTGATGATGAGGATGTTTTATTTGGATTTGCCATGCCTTTGAGCTTGAAGGACTATACACAAGTGCATAGAAATGGAAGGGAATCGCGAGCTGCACACAGAAAGGTTGGACAACTCAAAGGACTGGGCATATCTATTCCACAGTTTACCGCCAGTCGAGGAAGAGTGAAGGTACAACTCGCACCCCAACGAGACCGCGGTCGAGGTCAAACACGAAGCTTGCCTTTGCGGAGGCCACATTCATGGCGCCAGCCCAGTCCTGACCTTGAGTCTATAATGGAGGAGCATGAGAGCGAAGATGGCGAGGAAGGGAAGGGGGGCAATGAGGTGAAGGAAATTGCTAGCGCGCCGGCAACTTCGATGGTTCCTAGTAAGGCAGTGGCGAGTCCGAAGCCGAAGAAGAAGGTTCACTGGGCATTGTGAACAGTGCTGCATTGTGTATAATTTGCATAACATACTTGCATTGCTTGGAGTTTGGGTAAAGGCATACCGCAAGGTTGAGTTTTCATTTAGCATACGTCTGTCTGCATGCATTAATTGATGGTCTACTGGCATTTCTTTTTCATATCATAGCATAGCCTCATATCGGTAATTTAAGATGCTGCGGCATATTCATCGAGAACATCTTCTGGTAATCACATGCTTCGTGCTTCCATCTTCGTCCGGACCCCCCTCATCTTATGCTTAGTCATCAATCGCTCGAATATTAATATGGCCATGCACGACCCATCGTTCCTTATCCATCGTCTACCTTACTCAATAAACACGTTCATTCAAAGGAAGTGTCAGTGTTACTACCCAACCATTGCTTGCGATAGCTGTTGCCGCATGATCATGATTGGTTCTTCAAGTCAGCCTCATCGACCGCAGTCATCATGCACGCCCTCGAGCCTTGGGGGCTCGCTCGCCCGCCCTCTCATTCCCTTTTGCCCTCGATACCACCGCCCTTTTTCATTACGTTTATTGTTCATTTTAAGTCATCTTGATGTGCACACCGTTTGACTCGTTCCTCGATCCGCTTCAACTAATCTTTTGCAATCAAAACCCAGCAAACGCCTCCAAAATGACTCTGCCTTCAACAATCCAAATATATCCGAGAACCTTGTCACGGGATGATAATCCTTAGCTGTCTGAGTCTGACCAGGGCTTTGGGGCTTTGTGCGCCTCGAACAATCTCATGGATAGTGTCAATTTCCCAGTGCAGGATTTATTCAGTCATACATTTTTCAATAGCCCGATTCACACGACAACAGGTCGACTTCTACTTTTTCACATGATACTTACAACCCTCAAATACAACAAGACCTGAATTCATTCGACCCCTTCGCCTCAGTTCCACCAATGCACAATGATGCATCGGTGTCTAATGCGAAAGCATAACTCAAATATAGTGGTCCTTCTTCCACAAGAACTTGTTCATCTCGTCCTGCAGACCGAGTCATTGGATCTAGCCGTGTGGTCACAGTCGGAAAATATTCTATGAGCTCCAGTGCCTCAATTCGCAAGAAGAAATTGAGAGATCGAAAGTCTCAACTTCTAAAAGCATTTGCTCCACTCGATAAAGCAAGAAAGGCTTTGCATCCTTACTCCCTATCATCAAAGTCTTTCAGACAAGAGTCAGATTCCCTATTTCTAAAGTTAGAAAAGCTTATAGATGAAGCAATTGATCGTGATGGTGCATCGGATACTTGTTCCACCTCGGAATCATCAAATATGGACATTGAATGGCATATAGGTCACTGTCTTGCGCATCATCATCAGACGTCGGAGGTTCTGCATCCGAAAAATTGGGCACTGTGATTGAAAGCCGAGATGATGGATCTGTATCATCTAATGTTCCAATAGATGACACCAACATGGACGAGGAAACCCCTAGACCACAACAGCTGTTGCCACCCGTGTACCAATGTACATACGAACATGGAGGCAAAAGGTGTTCATATTCTACAAACAGAGAATCTGACTGGGTTCGACACGAGGAGTCAGAAAAACGCTGGCCACAGAAACGTTACATGTGTCTGCACTGTGCCGAGCCACAATACAATGAGTTTTTCAACGTTTACTGTATCTATTGCTTCTCAGAATTTACAACACGGGAAGAAGTCCTCAGTCATAGCTTTGATTGTGTCGAGGCAAAACCTTATTTTTTTAATCTCATTTTTTTAATCTCATTTTTTAAATCTCATTTTTTTAATCTCATTTTTTAAATCTCATTTTTTTAATCTTATTGTTTTAATTTTATTTTCTCATTTTTTTAATCTTATTTTTTATTTTTATTTTTTTATCTTTTTTTATTTTTATTTTTTAATATTAATATTAATATTTTTATTTTCATCTTTTAATATTATTATTATTGTTTTTAATTTCATTTTTTAATATTATTATTATTATTTCAAATACTCCTTTTTACTTCTAATAAAAATTTATACTATTCCTCTTCATTCCTAATTTCAATTTCTATTATTCCTTTTCTTTTCTTTTTTTTAAATTTTTTTACTACTTTTTTTTACTTCTAATAGTTAACACCAATAAGCCTATCCTAATTTGTAAAGTAGATTAGGTTAGGAGGGGAAATCAAGAATATTGTGTAGGGCTAGATATAGAGCATATATTTTGCGAACATAGTACAGGTACGCTACTTTTATGTTTCTCTTCTCCATTGCATTGTTCTGCCGCTGACTTGAGCTGAGATAGTCATATACCTATTGTGGGAAAACACAAGATTTCATGTACCTAAACTAGACTAGTTTACTGTTACGTGACACCAAGTTCAGTGGATATATGCTCGCTGGAATCCTGAACTTGGGTCAACAATCAATTCTTGTATATTTGCCTCAAGCTTTAACCATATTGTTATTGTGTTTGATACTAGCCCTTATATGTTTCTGTTAAGTTCTTCTCTACGTATTTGTCCCCTTCCAGCATGCTATCGGGATGCACGTATCTCGCTCTGTCTCTTTCACACTATTTCAGTACCAAGATAAAACTTTCTGGACATGTTGCAATTATTGGAGATTTCATTAGCCGCGTTCTTGGTGAAGCGAAAATCATTTTTATAGGCGTTTTGGAAAATATGATGGATTGGATGTTTTTGGACCCTGCTTAGAGTAGTTCAGTGGAAAGTGTCCTGGGGTCAATCTATGAATTATGCAGGTGAACGTTGTGGGAGCACTGCGCGTCTAACTTATAATGATTATTGTTCTGTTACAGGCAAGTGGAAGTGATGAAGACTGGGTTGGCAACAAGTACCGATTTGCTGATCCAAGTACCATCCTCATACTGGGTACCACAAATTCCTACGCTATGTTTCTCTCCCGCGCGATATATATATGATCAATATTTGGCGTTGGTTCAAAGAAATGTTGATCACTTTAATCTGAGTCTTCCACGGGAATACAAATACGATTTTTATGATTAATCTTCTGCTTTCTACAAAATATATCAAAATTTAAACTTTGTTAATTATTAGACCAGAGAGGAGGAAGAAAAAGTAGATTCTGGTCTCTTATTTAGGGGGATTGAGCTCTCTATATACAAGAAAGGAGATACATGGCCGCATTGGCGCCATTCACACAGCATCTGGTAAGTTCATCACTAATTCGCCTCCGCATCTTGCGCAACATGCAACACATTCTTTAAGATCTCACTATCACAGTCGGAAAGGGTTTTCAACAATTTATTGATTTTTTTCAAATCTACATAAGAGTATCCTGAATGTGAAACGATATTGCTTGCGATGGCTGGTATATTGGTTATTTTCTAGATTGACCTCCTCGCTGTATTGAAAAATGCTCATGAATACTGAACTCATGATTATATTTTATTGAAAAAACATGGACCCTCCTTCCATGAACCACAAATACTGAGCTGATCTTATATAGATGATCCTATCACGACCATCAATTGGAGATGTTACACCCAATTGATTTCTTCCCACGGAGTGCTAAAACTAATTTTGGCAAAGTAAAAACTGTCCACAATTCAGATCCAGTGATTATTGGTACAGCTCGCTCATATTCAGTGTCTTTCTAGTCCCGAATATACACCTATCGTAATCTTCGATCCATATTAAAGATCAATCGTTCAAATCTCTGTCTCCTAGTCATCTTCCGCCAATCTGTCCGCCAAAACGTGTTCCTCATTTCAGGCTGCCAAACTCTCTCCTCAAATCCTCTTAGCTGCTCCTTAAGTAATCTCGTTTCTGGCACATCCCTAAAGTGATATTTGTGCACCCATTCCCACAAACAGCTTCCTTGATACCCAACCCAGAATAAGGTTTGCCCATAATTCCATCTGGTTTGAGGGTTCCCAGTTCTTAACCCCTCCCAGTGACACATCATGTTTCTGAGTTCCCGTGCCGCTGTTGGATACCATTCCATACCCATTCCGTACGGATTCGGTAATGTCTTTAGCATTGGTGAACAAAAGGGTACGCCGGGTGCCCATTCTGGTACTGGCCAGTACTTCCACAAGTGAATTCTATCTATCAAATCCTTTTCTTTGGACTTGAGAACGGAAGTGGAGTTAGAGATATTTCCGTATACTTCACGGCCCAAGAACATAATCTGACAGGAAAGATAATTAGTGCTGGTATTTTCTATGAATTTATCGGAGACCGGGCGATAGTCTGGGCCCACCCATTCCCTTAGCATTGGTCTGAGCAGTTTTTTGTCGGTCTGATTGAGAAAAGAGTTGCCGGGAGTGAGTTGGAAACGTGACGAGGTAGAAGATATAGTTTTCATGGGATACTTGGATCTTATGAAGTCCCAGTAGATGCCGGCAGTAAGACCGATGCAGATAATGGTGGGTTTGCTGATCTTTTCGTCACAGTCGCATAGTAAAAGGCTGATTATATGAAAGATGATTTCGGGTGGTACGTGTTGCTTGCTATGAGGTGTAGCCACTGCCAGTTTTATCTTCGGTTTTCTGTCTGCGCCAATGGACTTAACATAAGCCATAGCCACAGCAAATGTTGGTTCTGGAGATGAAGCCATGTCAGTGAGCGTCGAGTTATAGTTTGTATGAGTTGAGAGGGGTAATATCAATAAAATTTGGTTGTTTTCGATGTTTAAAAAAATCTCGTAAAGGAATTTCTAGTTGCAAACTGTTTCAATAAAGTAAGATCAAATTAATCTACAACAAAAGATCAACTCTTATAAGAAAAGAATGCATATAGTTGTTGTACTAATTTTGCACTAAATCAATCTAGGCCCTAGTAATCAGCTAAAAATTAGTCATGGTTGACCATGGTTGACCATGGTTAACTACGGTTGGGGTTGACTATAAGCATGTATTTTGAAAGTACAGGAACTGGATTGTTTATAGACCTCTGCCTTCTCTGATAGATACTGGATCTAGAATATGCAATATATACAGCTCCTCATATCAAAAAAGCTTTGTCATTTGTCAAAGCTGGGTAGTGAATTCGACATCTGGACCTCAGGTCTCTTTCAAAAATAGGCAGATACATCACATTCATGTTTGTTCACAATCTTCATTGTAAAATAAGTATTGGATGCCACTAGTGAACAGTGCTTGTAACCTCTAAACATATTGTTATCCCTTTGATCTTGAATTCCCTTCTATATAATGCTAGCTTGCGCTTCTAAAGGCCATAAAGACTATTCTGAATCGATATACTTCATAAGAATGAGAATAGAATGGTCTAATATGAAGACAAGATATAAATTTTGATTGAATGTTTGGGGTATAATCAAACAGTTAACCTAGTTTCTCCTGTAAATAGTAATCAGGGTAAAACAGATATGTAGGCGAATGCTTCCATATAAGAAATTTGTTTGCCATAATCAGTCTTCATCTTGTACACTCTGTATTAGTTATGTTTCTAATCCAGAGTCATCCATGACATCATATTTTGAATCTCAGGTCGTAACCATGCCTCTGTTACTAATAATTTACCTAACTAGTACATAAATTAGATGTCTGATACTAGGTAGTGTAGCATTATAAAAGGGAAGGGTAATTAAACGAAGAGCAGCATTATGTTTCAGCAGACCAGTAGACCTGGCCTATTAGATGGTTCAACATAAGTACAAATGAGAATTGTGCTGTCATCCGAAAATGATAATTTATATGAAGTTGTGCTATGAATTTTGATTAAAAAAACTTAATAAAATTGTGCGTCTAATGATGCCCAAACTCTTGTACCACTTTGAAGTTTTTTGTCTTTTTAGTTTCAAAATAAGTTAAGGCGAAGTAGAATTATACCATTTAGGGTTCGAATCATAAAATGAATTCAAGAGTTATTAGTACATTTTTATATACAATTCAATTTCAAATTAATATGGATGTAATGCAATATGGAAAGTTATTTTGGTAGTACATAAGAATGAAAATTAGACTTTAGATTAAAATATTTATATTGAACTAAAAGCTTTCGAACTATCAAATAGTAGTTATATCCTAATAGTCTATTAATTTTGATTAATTGACCAGTAATATTTTGATCTAGGCCATTATATACAAGAGAAGAGTATTTTGAATGTTTAATTCAATTTTTAAATAAATAGAAATTATATTTTAATAATATAATAAGTTTGCTAATAGATTCATACCTAAGTGAACAACAACCAGTTATATCCTGCCTATTTAGGTAAGATAAATTAATAATACACAACTATATTTGAATACAGCCGATTACAACGTGATCCATTTGAGACAAGAGTCCTGTAATTTCAAAGTGAGTTTAGTTAAAATAAATACTAAATTAAGAAATAAGATTTTACTTTACCTTTAACCATTAGAATGTGCACTTCCATATAATAACTAGGCTATTATTCAAATATACCGCAAGATATAGCCTTAATGCCTATATGTGATATGCTTTTCTTAGAACAGATTACCAAGTTAGGTTTGATAAGCGACGAATAGGGGAGAATACCACTACGATTTGGTTTAAAAACTGCATCAAAATCAAACAACAACCAATTAGAGCGTTGCAAGTTCAAAATTTAGATCAAATCCGTCAGTTTTGACGATTAAATGAAGGAAAAATCGCTAATCATTGATTTAAACCGCGGCTTGCACCATATCATCTGCCAATATCTATGCAAATTGTCCCTCTATCTCCCTAAGCTCGCTTTTATTGGCCATTACCTCGTAATGATCGCCATAATGACCTTCCTCATCATCCTCTTCCTCGTTATAGTCGCTATCCACCCACTTTTTGAGCTCACTCCACTGATAAACACCCCAAAACTCCTCCATGGTGGTGGTCCATCGTTCATCTTCCTCAACCTCCCACTGCCGAGCATGCACAATAAGTTCGCTCAAAGCATCCTCGTACCATTGCTCTCCTATTCCTGTAGGATTAGGAAGCTTAGCGTAAGATACTCTGCCCCTCTTCCCCCGACGGGGAATATTAAGCTCGTCAAAGTCTCGGTATCTGCCGACGAGCCTGCGCTCTGCGTCGTTACTCGTGGATCCATACTTGCTTCTAGGAAGGAACAAGACATTACAGGCATCGTTCTGGTCGAAAGATAGCATTCTATTTCCCGCCCGGCGATACCTTCGACCCATCCACTGTCCAAGACGTGGCGCCAAGTCCATCTTAACGGATGAAGAGAGGTTCGACGTAGTAGTACGACGAATGAAACGTCTCACGGCGTCCTTCCACAAGTCCTTGGTGGTCAGGGCCAAGCATATTAGCGTGGCAGTGTCTCCTTTCTCTTGTAAAACTCGGAGTACCTCTTGAAGGATCTCGATAGGTATTCGCACTTGTGTCCCGTCGGCTGTAGTTATGGAAGCTATTAAGATATTAGTCAGTAAGAGGTTTGAGTAAAATTGCAAAGTTGTATGCGTACCTTTTGTGAGCTTGGATGATTTAAGTTTGAGGGCCCCGCCGTGAAAGATGCTGTCTTTCTTGCCACGCTTGCTCTTCTTTCCTCCATCGCGTGTTTTCTTCTTCTTGCTAACAGACGAACACTCCAATCCAGACGCAAGTTTACGCTTTTTACTCACAGTAGCTGTCGAGGTATAGGATTTTCCCGACCTGAGGACCATTTGCGTATTTGTCGCGGCTGCAGAGGAGGGTAGAGAGGGTGCATTCATGGCTGCGAGAAGGTTTGATAGTTGTAGGTGTTGGAATTGGTAAGTATTTGAATGGATGTTGTTCAAAGACTAAGTTAACGGCGAGAGATATTTAACTCCAGGTGTGGAGCAAAAAGTATCGCAACGAGGCTTAGGGCTTATTATGTGTAGAAGTGGCGCAGAAACACTCAAAACATTGAATTGGTGCTTTTCAGGCAGCTATAATAGGCACAGGTAAAATTTACGAGGTCAACAGTGAAGTCTCCATGGTAAATAAGTCTTTGCGTCTGACTATGATGTCATTTTGAGGTCAGATGGACATTTTGTGTCTTATTCCAGACACTAGAGGCCATCCTTTATCTCCAATTAGAGTCTATTCAGAGACGATAATACTACTAGAGGTTCAATACGTTCATAAAGCAGTCGGCAGGCTTTGATAGATGGATATATAGAGTATATATATGGAGTCACTTCATCTGCACGAAAGTGAACTTAGAATATAGTATTTCTAGATTCAAAACCCATGGAAACTACCCAATTTTCTAGCCAAGTCATCAACGCAGATTCTGTCATATTACCGAGCCCAGGCGATCAGTTAAACTCGATAGATTGATATAATTTACATCTAGATGAGTCATTAGTTATTGATTTTTGCTAAGATATCAGTGATACCCCCCATCAGGAAGTCCCACAACTGAACGAACATGAGTACAGTAAGTTTATCTCCGCGGATGAGTAACTCGTGAAGGGGTATTCTCAATGGTAGCGTCTCTGTAAACTCAAGAAGATCGCAGCAGCATCTCTTCAAATCTATATGAAAAATAAAACTGGCCACGGGGATGGGAGATAAGTCACAACTGCATGAAACTTTATGACATATACTCATTTAGCGGTGCCGAATATGAGGAACAGCACAGATAATATACGTTCACTGATAGCTAAGAGCAATGGTCGGGATGAACAGCAATTTATATTTGAGCTGCATACAGGTAACAAAGTCTTAGTTTGTCATAAGGAGTCATACGCCAGCTACATTTTCTGATACAATCACCCTAAGAAACCAAGTGGAACCCATCCATTCAAAGCAATAATATCGTTGCTGTTTGCCACTTTGCATTGTAAATCCTGCCAGAGCCAACATATGTTTCCCAAAAACCTCCAGATGATTTCAAATTCAGCTCAATTCCCGCGATTCACGCCCAGTGATACTCCATTTGGTTGGAGGAAAAAGATCATTTGAGGTAGCAATCTGCCACGTATAATCGATATCTCTCAACTTCTGGTTTACAAACCTTGTAGTGGCGCTGTATGCTGCTTCACTCTCCGGTGTTTGCCTTAGAATCCATAGATAGAGACCGGTCTGCCGAAATGTTCCCCAACACTGATATTTGCGATAATCTCGGACACGATAGGGAGTTATGCGATTGATCCACATCCCCTTCCATTCCCTCCAGCCAAAGTTGTCGAGAACAGCTTTGGCAGATGCAGGATACCAAGATTCCCCCATGCCAAATGGGTTATGAAGTTGAACATAGCAGATATCTTGCCAAATTTGCCATATACCATACACACTATGAACGTCCTCAATAATAGTGCGACAGTCGGCATATCTATTCATCAATTTTACTTCTTCTTTGTCATGAACGTCGGTTGCTGAGAATCCATCTCCATAAACTTCTCGAGATAAGAACATAGTTGGCATTACCAAGTCTCTGCCATTTCGCGCAGAGACCCATTCTTCAAATCTAAATCGCGTAAACTTATCAACTTGACGATATTTTGGGCCCATCCATTTCGTCAATAGATCTGCAAGTGTCTTCTCTTCGAAGGCTCCATGCGGCATACGACGCCAGACGGGACCGTCAGGAAGATCGTTCTTGACAAGATTGTGTAGTGCTCTCCAGTTCTCTTTGTTTGTAAGACCTAAGCAGATGGCGCTAATTTCGTTCATCCTATTATCCCTCTCGTCGAACCTGGCGAGAAGAGCATT
Organism: Myriosclerotinia curreyana; assembly: GCA_002162495.1. Classification (NCBI taxonomy): domain Eukaryota; kingdom Fungi; phylum Ascomycota; class Leotiomycetes; order Helotiales; family Sclerotiniaceae; genus Myriosclerotinia; species Myriosclerotinia curreyana. Next base: position 49,368 of record NGKJ01000076.1, on the reverse strand, counting down.
GAAGATATACATGATTATGCCTTGAGGGAGGCGTTGCTTATTCGAAGCAGTAAAGCTGGTTAATCTAGGTTTCTCGGAGTCCATATACGGGATATGCCAGTAATCAATTGGAAGGATTGTAGACGGCGTTGGTTTTTGAATAGTTGGAATTCCAGAATAATCGATACATAAAGTGCGTCGATTTGGAAGTATAAATTTTTTATCAGAAACCGACATAAGATCCACGGTCTCCGTCTTCAACTTGATTTCGTATCCTTTTTTCGGGTGTCCGTCCCGCTGAACGAATGCGTGGTGAGATGGATCGACATAGACGTTAAAGCCAATGGGGAATACCCTGTCGACGTTGGTGCAATTTCCGGAAGTGTCAAAATAAAGATCCAATCCGTTGAGCAATGCAACTTTCGTGTTGCCAAAGTTATCCACATTGAACACATTCTCGAACTGAAGTTGTCTTCTCAATATTTCCATCGTTAAGCGCTGTAGTCTATCGGAAAGGATCTGAGGGGACATGTCGTCGTGATCTTCTACTCTGACAACTAAAGCGCCATTGATACAGATAGAATATTCTTCGAGGGGACCCAATGTTTCTCTCGCCTCTCCCGTGGGAGAGGATCCAGAGGCGCCTTGGTGACTCATTGGGAAAGTTTGTACTGCACTCTGGTTCTATTTGTTAGACAATGCCTACTATCAAATAACTTTCGTAAATTAAAAGACAAGACTCACTTTGTAAAGTGCTTCAAGCTGTTTGAAGTTAGTATCAAACTTTCAATCTGAACCATGTAGATGCAGAGTTAAAATGTAAAGAGGTTGTGAATTTATTTGTCTAGGGTTAGATGAGACAAACACAGCCGGGACAGATTCGGCTAAAAGCTCAATGAAGTACAAGAAAAAAAAGAAGAAAAAAAGCACAGGCTGTATTTTTCCAACTTTGATGTATTGAATTGTGCTTTAAAAATCCATAAATAGAATGAAATCTTCTGGAGATGGCCTTGATTTAATCATAAATTATTAACTTGGAAATTCATGAGCACTACCTAGAACTAAAAGCTCTTGTTCCCACAATTCTTTCATCCTATCAGATTTAAGTGTTATTTGATTATATAGTACTGCCAAAGTTTTTACCAAGACCAATACACAAGGCTCATCACTCCCTAGTTTTTTTACGTTATTCCCTTTTATCTGCAACTACAACAGCTTCAGATCAAGGAGCATTTCTTCAGCTAGGAAATTGTTCAAGCAATCAAACTTTCAACTACAGGTATAACACTTTGTTAAGCTGTACCCCAACTATTGGCTCATGTGCAATTCATCATGGGTTTCATGAACAGCGATAAACGAACGGCTGAAAGGGCTAAAGTAACTGCTGAGACTGACTTTACTACAGATCAACCCAATAAGATCTCGATGGATAACCTCGAGGGGATCAATCTTAAAACCGGAAACAATGCTATTCAAGTTGGCTATTTCCAAAGCTCCACGGTCGAGTTAAGTAAGTAGAAGCTGTTGCTCATTCCACCAAATTAAGCCCCTGTTTTGCGGTAGCTGACACAAAACCCAGAGGCTCACAAGTCGCAACCAAGTGGATAACTCCAGCCAGAAAAAGCAATCTTTCCTATGATATCTCTTCACAAATTTTCGAAGCCCTTCTGGAAGATTTGCCAAAGACCAATTTCTGTGGCTACAGTGGCCCAGACGAAAATACCTCAAAAGCGCATCACAGCAGCGATCTGCCTTGGTCTTACCCATCAAGAAAACTTCGACTCTCTGCACCGCGCACCTAGAAAGCCAAAAACCAGTTCATCTGGATTATTTTTCGAGAACTTGGCAACAATAACAAACCTCGTCGGCGTGCTCTAGAAGAACTGACACCTCTCCTCAAGGTTTGGACGTTGTTCACATATCGGGTGCTCGAGGCCATGCATGGTGAATGGAACGACAATACACATAAGATTGCATCGAAACCTCGCGGGAAAGTCATGGTAATACGCTCTTCTTGTCCCGAGAAATCTATGGAGATTGCTTTGAGCGGAGGGAGAGATCTAACTAATGAAGTGATGTTCGACCGGAAGAGAATCCCTAATAAATCACACTGCCACAAGAACTGGAAAGTTATAAACTTGAAAACAGACCGCAGAAGAAACTATTAGATCCACGGACTAGAAACGAAAAGGCAACAAGTAGTTAAACCATACAACTATCATGAAGCATATTGTTTCGACGGCATGTCAACATATTCTTCACTTCCAAGTCCGAGTGAGTTTGAACCGTCGAAGCTGTTCGAAAGATTAGGTATGAGGCGGCGAAGTCGTTCTCTGCTGGCAAGAATGGTACTATAACACAAAACATACTTGGGAACAATTTCGAATAACTAGTATTCATGCTTGGACCATGAACGAGGAAGACAATAGATCTTTCCCCAGAGGGCTTAAAATCAAGGAGGATCGGTTCCACCTTTGTCCACAAAGAATCGCAGGGAGAGGATTGACAAAAGTCCATGATGATCTGCATACTCTTGATCCAGAATTCATACAAAGAGGGCTTTGTTGAAAAGAGGTTGTTCAGAAATACGGTATAGATCTGAGGTAGAGGGCTGTGGTACAATTATGATTAGCTTCTCTTCACAAAAATAGCCTAAGATCAGAATTCTTTATAGGCGTGCAATTGAAGTAATATTACAACGAGATTTATCAATCTCATGAGCCATCTATCTGTTATATGGTGAAATGGCCATACCTCTAAATACCATTCCATGCGGTCTCAAACATGAAAATCAGCCATATAGAATGTCCCACAACTTTCTATTCCTATTCAGATCTTTTGAAAGGCTTTATATGCTACCATGTTGTTTTTGAACACCGTTCACAAATTTGTAGCCGCCTTCATTACTATCCCATAATGGCCAGTGGTAAGAAAGCCACAAATCAAGATCCATACTGTCGATTCGGTTCTTATCACAGACATATTGCTTTTTGACTTTCTCAATTCGGAAATCTTCCCTCCGCCGACGACTCTGAACGAGCCACCATGAAAGAAACGCAAGTCCTGGAACAACACCCGGTCGGTCACTGAGTATAGACTTCATCTTGGTAGCAGCGTAATTTATTGGAGCTTTCTCAATATTCCCAGAAACTTCACGGTTCAACTCTTCCATCATCGAATCAAGTCTCTCCTTGCTTCCGGGGTTCTTTTGGATATATTTCAGTTCCTTATTCCTCTGGTCTTCCGTATAGACATTCCAACATTCATGGCAGTGGAATGTGTATTTGAAAATGTGGAATGGTTGAGGTCCGTCCTTGACACAGACCTCGGAGGATATTTCTGTTGCACGAGCCAAGTGACCGTTCTCACAATTTGCTTTCTTTGAAAGTAAAAGTCGTAGAGGGCTGGATTCTTTGCCCGGGATCCGGTCAATGTCACTGCGATGTGAGGTATAGGTGTTGAAAGTCCCGTTACTAACAGGATTCGTGTGAATTTTTGATATAATGGGATTTTGAGGCAGGAGGAAAGATTTCCCTACTCGCCATTTGGTGAAGATGTGTTTAAGCATTTCGATCGTTCGCGTCGAGGTTCGAGGTTTTGGAGGGTAGTTAACGATGGGTTCTTGGCTAATCTTACGACGTTACCATAAAACATCCGAATTCATTCATATTACATGTGGTAAAGTATGATGTCTTGCACGATTTGACCTCATGTAAACGAGAAAATTTAATGTAAAGAAAAGAGTTGAGGTTAGAATAAGGCACGTGAGAGTTCCACTTATCCTCAGCTGACTAATCATATGCGGGGACGCCTTAACTTCGAAAAAACTTGATAGAATTCACATTTCTTTCCAGATAAGATGCTACAATTGTCCTAAGCTACGTTATCCCATAAATCTTTTCAATGGCTTCTTCATAAATCATTACTCCCAAACAATATCCTCCAAAGACATATCCTCAGTGGCATCCGAGCCCCCATTCATTCTCCTTACTCTCCGATCAAGTTGCAGGAAAGTATTCTTCACTTCCTTCCTCCCTTCCATGCCCTCGTCGTCCATCCAGTCCTCCTTGAATTGGTTGAACCCCTTCCCATTGACCCAATCCCACAGACTAGTCTTCTGAAAAGAGTGCCATGATTCAAAAATGGCGTTGAAACCGGGACCGTCACCATTGAACGTCGTATACTCCCATGTTTCGACCATGAACAGATATTCAGAGGCAGCAGCGTCATACCATGTGTGGCCCATACCATGTGGACTTGGTAAGTCGATCGTGTTGTCTATCATGGCGTGTGATCCACGGCTAGACTTCACCAGTAGACCATCCAAATTCGTGGCATCGATGATCGAGACACAGGTCTCGTACCTTTTCTCCAATCTTTCTTCTTCTCTCGTGTAGCCCTCGCCATATGCCTTTCTTGACAGAAACATAGGGACGAAGCTTGGTCCACCTTTACCACCCATGCCGGACATCATCCGATATTCACCCGGAATCCAGTTCTGCAACAAAGGCGCCAAATTTGCTTGATCATCTTTTGTTAAATATCCCTGATAAATGGTATATTTTGAGCCAGGAATACACCACTTCTCTCTAAACAATTCCCAGTGATTTCGACAGGTCAGGCCGAAGCAGACGGAAGAGATGGGCTTCGGATCATCATTTTCGTGTAGGAAATGAAAGATTTTGAAGACTACCTTTTTGGGAAGATCACCGAACTCATGCTTAGGTCTGACCTCGACGAAATTCTTAGGCGTTCCAGTGGTCTTAGTGATTTCCTTAATGTCCTCGTCTTCATCCTCATCTTCATCCTCGTCTTCGCTCGAGATGTTAACAATTGAAGAGGCCATCTCGATATCTTCCTGGACGCTCTCGTCCTCGTATTCGCTCAAAATATCGACACTCGGCGAAGATATTCTAACAACTTCCTCCGAGTGCGAGTCCGAGTCCGAGTCCTCATCGTTATCCTCTTCGTCGGTCGAAATATTGAAAATGGGAGAAGCCGCCCTGGTATTTTTTTGAATGTCTTCGTCCTCTCCCTCATCCTCGTCCGAGATGCTACCAGTTTGTGAGGCCATTTTAGTATCTTTCTGAAGATCCTCTTCCTCATCTTCAACCTCGTCCTCGTCCTCGTCCTCGTCATCGCTGGAGATGCTGCCAGTTGATGAAGCCATCTCAGTGTCTTCCTCCTCGCTACCCTCATCGTCGTCCTCATCATCGCTTATCAAAATGCTAGCAATCTGAGAACTCATCTCGGTGTCTTGCTGGACATCTTCGTTCTCATCTTCCACTTTCTGTGAGGCGCTATCCTTTTTTCGACGCTTTAATTCCCGCGCCTCTAGAAGCGGAGAGGAAGGGGCGGAAAAGAACTCCGACTCTGCTTCACTATTCTCCTCCTCTTCTCGTGACTTTGTTGCTATCGCCACAGAACTTGATCTTCTTCTACGCTTGGATCCCCGGAATATGGTAACATTACCCATTTGGAGGCCTTTCCTGCTCAAGATTCTTGAATGCTTTACAGGTAAAGTAGCCTCCTCTTGCTCTTCGTCCTCCTCCTCCTCTTCGTCCTCCTCCTCCTCTTCGTCCTCCTCCTCTTCTTCGTCTTCCTCCTCTTCTTCTTCTTCCTCCTCTTCTTTCTTCTTTAATATCGCCCGAAGGTTCAGACTTCTTCCACGCTTGATTCCCCCGGTCATTTTGTCATCAGCTTGCGGTCCGTCATCCCCATTCCTTAGTTGTTTTGAAGGTAAAGTGGAACTTTTTCCTTCTCCTTTTTGTTTTATCGGCAGAAGTTTTCTTCCACTCCTGAGTCCACAGAAACTAGCACCTTCGGGAAGTTCTAAAGCCTCTGTCTTGCGTGTGTGCTTTGAAGGAGGGGTGACTGGAACTGGCGCTGCTTTGGCTTGGACCTTAGGCGTTACCCTCTTGCCACGTTTGGGTGTTTTAGCTACTCTAGCCTCAGCGTCTACGATGTGTTGATCTTTGTAGTAGTGGTTTGATGATCGGGTAACCAATGCCGATTGACGTGCTGCGGATCGGGTGGCCACTCCTGAACCAGGAGAGGGGATTTTTTTGTTGGCGCTCTTCGGCATCTTTACGAGGATAGATGTCGAAGTGCTGATGAAGTAATCTGAAATCTCAAGAGAAATCAATAGCCTGAATGAAGACAATGGCTAGATCTGATATTGTTCCTTCGAATGTTGGTAGTTTTATTCGTGTCGATGTCGATGAAATGAAGATGCAATTGAATAAACTCAATACTTTGGGATTTCTGGAACTTGATCTTGATCTAAGGAAGACGAATTGTCTATCTACAAGAAGTTTCGAGCCCTTATATGAGTTTACCCCTGTGTCTACGGTTTGGGTACATACGGTTGATCACGACTTTTAGCTGCGCTAAATACTTTTCAACGCCGTACAGATATGATCTGGTATCACTAAATCACCATCGATAGGCGATGTCTCGCTCGTTGGGGAGATGCTGCTGTATTATGAGTGAGAATAAAATAAATACGGTATATATATAGTCTTGGAAGATTCGATATATACTACTGTATGGAGCCGTATATGGATTATGGGAAATGTTAACACAAAAACTGGTAGCTAGTATCCTGTAATCCATTCATTCTACCTTTTTACTACAGCTAGTTGTAACCTATAGCACAAACCCATAACAAACACGACTATGATTGCATGGGGCGAAACTTCACATCTGGAACGGAGGACCTGCAATAGAAAAATCGAACATTCAAGGTCAGCAATTCCGAATATTGAAATTCACGAACGAGATGAGTAGAATGATGTATTTCTTTTAGATCAATGGCTACTAATCTACTCCCAGGGACTCATATGGCCAACTTTACCCTAATCATATACCTCAACTCCCTGAAATATCATGGTCATACCGCGCTCACCAATTGTATGTCTAGCCTCATGAAACCCTTCTCGCTACCTAGGCCTCCGAGCTTGCCTGTCACTCCGAATCAGTCTCCGCCAATAATACTTCTCTTCTCACCACACTAATCAACATGTTCCTTGAAATTGACCAGCGATACGATCATATCATCACCGATTGTTGGTGAGCAATGAATACCACGACCCACAAACTCCTGCATCAGCTGCTGGATCACGGCAATCTTCTATCACAAGTCAGTCGTTTTTCTCTGGAAATTTATCTAGAACGTACAATCTAATGCTCAATCACGGACAATCCATTTCCAGAACCAATCTTTGATTGCATTTTCAGTTCATGCTCTCTATCATCCTTAGCAGTGAAGGGATTCAAAAGTTCACAAACTTTTCCTTGCTTGTCCAACTCCGACTGCGATATAGATGTACGAATGAATCGAGGTATCTCGCAAGGCTTTCTACTAATGGCGCCTCTTCGCTCTTTTCTACGCCCGACGAATAAAGCAGGGTGTTGGGGGAAGCGGATCGGGGAGCCCAATCCAATTTTACGAGGCTGGGGTTGGGGTTGGGGGTTATTTCGTTCGAGTGGAAATGGTATGACATGGATCCAGTCTTCTAGGCCTTCTTTTTCCTCCTCATAGTCGTTATATTCGGGCTTCTCGACTTTGACGGCATTTTGATACTTGTTGCCCACGTCCGACAACGTGAGAACTCTGTTGTTAAAAATCAAAGTGCGCGAACGTTTAGGGACGACATTAGCTTCGAGTCGCTGCTCGTTGAAGTTCCGGTTAGATTTGGGTGTAATTGGAGGAGCGTCAGGATTGAAAGGCGATGGAATGAGGATTTTTGGAGGGTAATTTGACATACAGAAGATCTTTCCTGGGACGCTACTCTGCTCTTCGGGCGCAACAGGTATGATTCTTTAGATTCCCGTGTTGCCCGAATGAAATGATTTGAGGACGAATAACTAATTTAGGTGTTAGTCGCAAGTGTTTGATTATTTCGATTCCGAGATGACAGGTTCGATGATGTTTTTATGAAGAATCTTAACAACGGAGATGGAGGTACAAGTTGAAATATCTAAATCGCACGGACCAGCCACTACATACAGTCGGTAGTGAATTTATGATGCAGCCGTACCAATCAATCTTCGTTCCGAACTTTAGCCACTAAGCGATTGGACGTCCCGGTTGCATCATTTCATATTCCACTTACCGTATAGTAAAGCAACCATTTTATAGAACTAATACTACATATCATTCGTTGTTAAATGGAGGCTTGCTTATATTCAGTTACAATAGGCTGGGAGCTAACTTCAACGTCTTTAGGGCGCTCCTTCCCCGCAAACTTTGACTAGGTACTTCAATTAGTTTAGTTGCACATGTTTCATTTGTTTGACATCAGAACTAGCTATACAGTAGAAAATCACTGTCCATTATTGGACGAAGCTAGACCTAAAAAAATCGGCATCTTCTTACAAGACAAAGAATTATTGATTGGATACCTTTAACTAGGTAATGAATCTGATTCACTTTTGTACAGAATTGGGATACCAATTCTCGATATGAGCTCTTTTCCAACCTACAAATCCGCCCAATTCATCTCTAAAGATTAAAAGTGCGTTCGAATCGATTTTTATTAAACATTAGACTTAATATATTAGATTTGATATGCTTGATCTAAATATAATATTCAAAATATATTTGAGCTAATATATATTAAGTCTAATATTGCGTTTACCGAATGCAATATTAAATTTAATAAAAATATTAAATCTAATATATTAAACTAACAAATGTTTAAACATTCTTTTATACAATAGCTTACAGCAATTTTGATCAGCTTTTAACAAATATTTTAAACAACTCTTCATTTTTGAATCATTTTCAATAATTTTATTATTTCTCCAAATATATTAGCTTTACTTAAATATACTTAATATATATTAGTTCAAATATCCTTGCCGTTTTAAATATTTGTCAAATATACAAAAAAACGATCCGAACGCACCCTAATTGTTCATCATTTTATCGAAATCACTCAAATATGCCTTCACACTCTCCTCCGAGTGCACTATGTATCCATCCCCGAGCAGTGAGCTCTACAATATCTCGGATTCGAATTTAATGAGATGGGCAGGACGACAAAACATAGGTAGATCCTATCCGTAGATCCACTGGTACAGGTCAGTCTCTCAAAAGTCTACCCAAGCATATAACAAAGTAATACTATCAAAATCTGCAGAGTCTTTCTTTCTCAGCGATAATAGCCGCGATCCAACTAGGGTCCACAAATAACTCCGCACAACATTTTTAGATCTTCTCTCACGCCTCTCTCTTCCCATGTCTCCAGGCTAGCCTTTGTACTAAAGTGCCATCCATTTTCTTCCTGGATGTAACCTACTCTTTCCATAAATTTGTTTCATTGAACGAGGCCCAGGAGTCACTATGTGACATATAAAGTCCGTTGCTCGACTCCATAGAAAGTCCCTTGGCAACTGTCAATATGCGTCCAAAAATATCTGGTCAACGGCTATATTGTGATCCTTTCATGTGCGGTGTTATCTAAGTTCCCGTTTATTCATAGCGTTGATTAAGAGACTAGGTGGTATTTCGGGCACAGTGAATTGTTCTGTCTTCTTAGGAAGATAGGTATTCAAGGCTAAGGAGAATTCTTCCACATTAGAATGAGGTGCAAAGTAGAAACGTGTCTAAAGCTCCCAGAGATTCCATACTAACTTATGTCAATAGAGATAAAAATAAAACTGTCATTAGTTCAGACACAAATTGGATACAGAAGCATAGCCTTGGGAATACGAGGCTGACAATAATTTCTCCAGTTAGAAACCTTTTTAAAGATATTTCATCTCCTACATGAAAGTTTTAGCGGACTTATCGCTACAGCTTGTACTGACTACCTAGCCTCTTTCTGTGGCGTATATTCCCCCGGACTTAAAATATCATAATTTTCAATTTGAAGCTCGGGAAAATGGCATTCTGACGACGGATAGTTGTATCACGTCTTCTCTTGACTTGAAATCTTCTTCGACCCCACTCAAGCACGCTATTTCAGAGATCACTATCTATACAGGATTCCACCCTCTAGCCACTTCCATAACATCTAAATGACTTGCTTAGGGCTCAAATTACAAAGAGAATATGGGTTCCGCTATCATCGAGAAGGCTATTGGGCTTGGAGATAGGGAGGGCATGCATTTCGGGAAAGGCAAGTTAAACCCATAGATATTTCTAACTCAACACCTCTCAGTCTAACAAATTTATAGAGCACTTGATGCAAAAGGCGCCTAACGAAATAATCCTTCAAATATTCGAAATTCTACGACAAGAGCATCGAAACGGATGGTATGATCGCCGCAAATTTAGCAAGTCAGATGCAATTCTGAGAGCGATATCTATGGGCTTAAGTTGCCGTCAGTACTGGAACGCCTTCTGCGAGACGTGGTGCAACGAAGACACAAACTGTATCAGCGACCAACTAGAACTACATCAGAAATTAACGCTCTCGATGCTCTTGAAAGATTGGATGGGACCACGATATAGATGCGCGTCATATCTATCTTGGGAAACAGCACCGGTTCCCATGTTCCTATTGCGAAAGATTTACGGAGAAGCCGGAAGCCTGGCGGAAACAAGATTGGTGGAGAGATATAGTGACTATCTGGCTATCTATTCATGCCCGGCGACTGAGGATACCTCCGAACTTCCCTTGCACCACGCTCACCAGACCCATCGCGCCAAGAGAGGTGTCTCGAGTCCGTTTGGAATGGGAGAGGAGTGGTATGTATCAGCAGCAATACAATATGCGGCTGGATTAAACTATTATCAGTTAGCCTTCGACCAATCAAAAAAGGGTACTATTCCCGTTGGTGGCCCAGATCGGGATAGGTCGTGGGAGCAGTTCCGGCTGACTAGTTTGTATCAATGGGTTCATGATGAGGAGTCAGATGTTCCGGATTCATCGGCTGAGGCAGATGTTAAGGGGTGGTTGAGGTGGTTTCAGGAGGGCTATGATCATCGCATGGATCATCTTTATCAGGTTGACTACCAAGTTTACGATTCAGATTCTGATGAGCATTCTTCTTATCTGAGTCATTATTCTACTGGTTTAAGCCCCCATCCAGAGGATGATGGTGTGATACCCGTCGTGGTGCGAAAATACAAAGACCCATACGGATGGAAGTGGAGGTTGATGCAAGATGATGTACTTTCTAGTATTGAGGGACTCTACAATACAAATCTGGGTTGAATGAGGGGGGATACTAGTATTTAGTGGTACAAATTACTTCCCTATTCTTATAACCGGTAAACATAATGATATCCAGGTAGCGGCGGATGATAGCCATAGCTAGAGCATAATTTAGTCATCTAATCAAGCATGCTAATCATTTTAATGAGACCAAATCAGCGAGTTTATCATGCGGATTTGCTGTTTCTTCATGTGATCAAACGGTATCTACAATAACCCCTATAGAATTTTAATACGGCACGTTTACTAACTTAACGTGCGATACAGTAAAACACTTTCACTACAATATATTCACTGACTTGTGTTCACTAATGCGCAATATAGTAAATTAGATCCGCAAATATTGCACGTGGTTATCAATACGCATAGCTAATGGAAAGCTACCAAAATCACCATCTGGCGTACCCGCTCCAGTATTTAATCCGCAGTTCTTCATCTTCCAATGTTCCCACTCCATATTAAATTCGCACAACATCGAGTAGTCACGACAAACTCACACTCATCCACAACACAAACAACCCAACGAGGAACAGATCGACATCCACCGATAGATCCGGCAAACAAGACTAAATCCATCACGGTTCCAAAGATGGATACTAGACTCCTCAATAACTCTGCAATTTCGAATGACGAGGGAGTCGAAAGTCGCAAGAGAAAGTCTGATGTTGAGGAATCGGAGAATGATATGGAGAAACCCTCCAAGATTAGAAGAACGGGAGTAGATGGTTTTGTCAATGCGCCACTAGATGTCGAAGGAAATCATCCCAATGAGGCCGCAAGTTCATCTCAATGTGAAAAATCCCTATTTCATAGCAGACCGTCTATTTCCGGGAATCTCGCGCCTATACATTTCGGAAGCAACGAGAAAAAAGCTATAGAAGGTCGACTAAAAGAAACAGAAAATCATCTAGCAGCTACAGGTTTCGTGTCATCTATGAACGGTATGTTTGCAGCCTTTATTTCGGTTTCAGAATTTCGTATACTCACTCTAGATCTAGGAAATGATCACTTAGCAGCAACTCTTTTGGATGACAATGATGGCGTTGAAGAAACCATCCTTTCACCACTTTCGCAGAGAAGTATGGCAACCCCCTTGTTTTCTATCCACATTCTAATAAACTCCCCAGACTTAAATACCGTGACCTCACCTCAAAGCAACGCAAAAACTACTCCCCACCTTCCCAACGAAGTAGTGATCCGGATCTTTGCAGCCATGATTCGATTACCACCACCCGACCAAGACTGGACTTATTCGTATACAGATTTCGATTCCGATTCCGATTCCGACTCCGACTCACAATCAGGAACAGACAATAACGATGAATCGGACGTTGACGATGATTGGGACCGTGGAGAACCCGATGGAATTATCCCAACCATCTGTTTTGCCCTCACATGTCGTAGATACTGGGCTATTTTCCGCGATTTGTGCTGTTACGCTGGCACTAATAAAATTTTCTCCAACTACCAGATTTCCCTATCCCAACAAGCTCTCCTTGCTCCTCTTTTGGAAAAATGGATGGGGCCAAAATATCGGCGTTCGCAAATCCTGACGCATCATCCTCGCTGGGCCACAAAGAATAGGGAGTATGGATCCCAAGGATACATCAACATGTTCCTCGCCCGAAAAGTCTACGGCGAGGGAAAGAAGAAACATCATGTAACCCGGGAAAGCAACTTATGGTTTAGATATAAAGCCACAACACAAGTTTACGATTGCAGCGGACACAATTTATATGAAAACGCCGTCGAATGGAAGACGAAAGATTTTCCCCGAGTATCGTTTCCAAGTCCCCACGGCATGGGCGAGACCTGGTATCTCGCAGCCGCCAAAAGATATCTCAAACTCTTCACCAAATGGCGATTCGAAGCTTCCGAAAAATACAATTGTGGTGATATTATCCACAGCGCAGGCGCGATAGTTTCCATGAAGACATTAAAGAATACGGCGATATTTGTGTGGGCGGAGAAGATCCGGGCGATAGTTTATCATAAGGATCATGTTTTGACGGAACTTGAGGTGGAGATGATTAAAGTGGCGACTGAGATACTGGAATTTGATCATGATGTTCAACAAGAGATTGCGATAGAGTTCTTGTATTCTGATTTTGATGATGATGAGTCGGATTCGGAACAGCCGGAGAATGAATATGATCGATTTGAAGAGTCGATTTTGACACATGTGGCATTTTTGGGGGATAACCCATGGTGGGAAGTATAGCAGCTGTCTCTTACCATAGAAAATTGCAGGTTGGAGGTGTAGAGAGTTGGGATTAATACAATAGAAATGTCATCTGAGCATTAAAGGTTTCTCTCCATCTGAAGAGATAAGTTTTTGAAACAAAAGTCAAGTAATTATTGCAAGTTGCGGGCTTATGTAGGAAAATTTGAACATATCAAAACGTTCTTTTACCTCTTCACTATGAACTAATACCCCTATCAATATCCAGGTCTGCATCCTCATTTATGCATATAATGTCCTCATTGTCTAAAACACTTAGAAATAATCCACTAAATAGTTCATTCACTTCATCTAACAAGAGATTACATTCACTTAACTTATAAAGCATCTCTAACTTATAACTTACAACTAAGCACTCACACCAAACTTAATTCCACCCAAACTTTGCAGAAATTGAAGTGAAAAAGTTTATAGTGGTTTGTGAGAAGATTTCTTCTATGAAACTGGGGAGATACCCGGTGAATTGTTGGGAATGGTAAGGAAGCGACTAACACTAACGTAGGAAGGAAGGCAATGTAGGAGGAAATTATAGGAAGGTGATATTATGGGAAGGAGATATTTCAGTAAAGAATTAACTATTGTAGAAAGGTATTGTAAGAAGGAAGCATACATAGAACTCAAAAAAGTCATCTTACATCAACTAAAACAAAATTTCCATCATTGAACCTCCTCCAAAATTCAAAACACTGTTAATATACTTTCATTGCATCCAATTATAACCAGCGTCTACATTTTGATACACATTGTGATCACAAGAAGTCCCGGATTTATATCTCCTTTTGCATCCTGTTGTAAGATCCGCCTGTTAAAGTAGAGCAGGTTATTTACTTTAGAACATCTCTCTTCGCTGTTGCACTTTTTTCACCTAGATGCACCTGCAACAAGAAAGATACAAGTATGGCTTTAAATATCGACCCCACTTCATCGAATGCTATTATTACAGAAACACCAAGACGTCGTAAGGGATTACTTCTTTCAAACCTTTCCTGCATATACCTTTACTTTCTCACCCCTCCGAACTATATGCTCGTGTTAACATAGCCTCCAGCAGCAGCACCCATCTTACTTCCCGAAATCCTCAACGAGATCTTCCACCTCATATTACCAAACTTGAATTTCAATCTCTCCATGCTCAACTTTCCACGTGCCGTCTCTTTCGCTCTAACCTGTCGTTACTACTGGCAAACATTTAGATTTTTATATCGCGGGCCCCTCCACCTCTACCCACCCAGAAACCGCCTTCACTTTCGCTCACCGGTCGATGCACAAGGTGTGCGTCGCCGTCAAGAGTATTGGCTCTGTGATTTTCTGGAGGAGTGGATGGGGAGTCGTTATCGACTTCCAAGTCGGGAGGGTATAACAAATCTTCCTCCACTGCCTTTCTTATCCACCGCTGTTTATGGGCACAATGAAGGTGGCGTCATGGAAGAAGCATTGATCAAGCGAACGAACGATTATAGCCTTCAAATCTTCGAAGGTACTTTCAATAGTGGATACGGGCAGGATAAAGAGCAGGCCAAGCTTCCGAATCCGCGGGGATTGGGTTGGGATTGGTATCCGATCGTGGGTAGGATGGTCAAATATACCATCTTGAACATGGATCCGCATGCCTCTGTTTCTATATATGATGATTATAGTTCTTGGCTTTCTATTGATAATTATGGTAATTATCACCGGGCGTGGGGGGTATATAAAAATTGTGCGCTGAGGGACTGGGTCGAGGCTCAGCGTGAAGCTAGGGATTATCGCAGATTCAGGCTGGAGATGGATGAGAACTTGGATGATGAGAAGTGTAAGGAAATGATACATGGATTTGCGATGTTGCGTTTGATCAATCTCCCAGTATAAGGGACTTCTGTGGTCTGATTAGATCAGATTTGCGAATATATGTTAGTTGTCCAATTCCCAACAACTTTTTGGACGAGAGGAGAACCATTTTTGTATTTTTGTGATTACCAGCCTCAGTTATGCCGTGGATCAAGTGAATTCAAAGCAGAATCTGGATCAACTTTGATCTCATCGTCGTCACTATTCATACCAATATCTGAAGACTCGCTTCTTAGACTGATATGGGATTGAAATTATGATTGTAATTAATGTTAAAAATTTAGTCCATAACCTTAACCTAAACTTCCATACGGGGATGGCTTCATTCAACTCTCAAGTACTTCGTATGTACCTAAATAACAAAGTATGAAATGAGTGAAGTTGATGAGGAAAATACCGCTAGTTTCCTCAATATCTATTTGCAGTGATAGATGCAGCACCTAATAGCCAAAAGAGTTAGCGGATGGATGACCACGTGGCGAAAAAGGGGTTCAAAGAGGTCAGCCAATCGGAACATCGAGTATTGAGCCATTTTATGAGGTTATTCCAACATCAAGAGTATTGTTAAGGTTTTTTTTTTTCAGGTTTTCAGCTCCTATTGTTCAATTTTGATCGATATGGAGGTACGAAGTTATGTAGCACTGCGTAGGTATGATGTGGTATGGTATGGTATGGTATTTATTGCTGTGATGTTCTAAAGGAGAAAAGGAGATAAGTCTTTGGAGTCTTCCGAGTTGAAGAGTAACTAAAGCAGCGTTGGATGAAGGGTCTTTTTTCGCTTCGTCTGAAAAGTATAAGTTTGATATATGTAGATTTTAAGAGTAAGAGTAATTTGATAGGAAATAGTTATAATAATTCTTTATATTAAATTCTTTTTGAATTCTTAATTAAAATTTACTTAATTATATTGAAAAATAAAATAAAATAAAAATGTGGAATATGAAAATTAGATTCTCATTGCGTGATCTCTAGGCCTAAGGCATTCAATCTAAATTCGCACGCCATTTGAGGATGAAATTTGTCGCCTCTTTAAGGTGAAGATGAGAGGTTTGTTTAGTTTAATAATAGAAATACAAAGAATATAAGAAATATCAATTCAATAATAAAAATAATTAAATTATAGATTTCCCTTTTTTGGTAATAATAGGTAATTTATAAATATTTAATTCTATAATATATACAAATATTATATACTAATTATATTAATCAATTTACCCCAGAAATCGACAATAGCAGTATAATTCCTTTCCCCCGGATTTTTTTCATTTCCCCCCCCCC
>NGKJ01000076.1:9518-32844 GCA_002162495.1 Myriosclerotinia curreyana | reverse complement strand
CCAGCCACACTTTACACCTCACTCTACCTAGCTGGTCCTCCTCTAGCTAAGAAAAAGTAGAAGCACGCAATAATTCCAAAATTGACCTCAACTTAACAAATTCTATCTAATCTGATTCTGATTCTGATGGTTTCATCATCAATATATTATTGTATGTAGTATTAACAATGATACGATACTTTGTACAATACGATACAATAACAATACAATACTTTGGTCTTAACACCGATTTCATTTCTTATCGCCGCCCATCTATCCATCCATCCATCCATCCATCCATCCATCCATCCATCCATCCATCCATCCATCCATCCACTTCACTTCACTTGGGCAACTTCACTCGGGTCTAAGGTTTGACTTACCTATCCACCCATCTTCCATTTTCTTTATTATTTCACCATAACATGGTCAGTATGGCGTCACATCACGACAATTCTTTAGCCTTGCGCCATACAGTTGAAATGGATTTGGAACGGTCAAGAAAGAAGAATACTTCAAAAGAGGACAATAATCGAGACTTATGTTTAACAACGAAAGAACAAACGAATCGCGATAATCTTGAAGCCGATATGGTTGAATCTGGTGAACCTCTTTCAATGGAAGACAATTGTAGAGCCGATCACCATCATTCAGATCCTACAATTACTATATCATCTACAAGTAAATTGGCTGGTCAAACCGTTGCGCCATTCCTTGCGAAACATATTCCAGAGCAATACGCCCCTCTTGGACCTCCACAATCTACCTCAAGTTCACGGAAAGATCCAAATACAAAATACTGTTATCGACATCGACCTGATTCAAAATGTCGAAGGACCGCAGATGAACCTACGATGGAGAACCTACAAAGAGTGCGTCACACCATTCACCCCTCGTACCCCTCCTTCACAACTCTGTACGTCTACTGATATGATAATAGGAACTCGAGAGTTTGTCGCAATCAGATCAACAAGGAATATCTCATGTCTGGTCGCTCTTCTCTGCTGCACCATCGAAACATCGAAACCTCATGCTTCAGGGAATCCTTTCACAATGTTGCTTTCCCCAATTATCCTACCTTTCCTCCGCTGTCAAGAACCTCATTCGAATTGACTTCATCACCGCTCTACCTTCCGAAATCTCCTTCAAGATCCTCTGTTACCTTGATACAACATCATTATGCAAAGCTGCTCAAGTCAGTAGACAATGGCGAATCATGGCGGACGATGATGTAGTTTGGCACAAAATGTGTGAGCAACATATCGACAGAAAATGTACAAAGTGTGGATGGGGTCTGCCATTACTGGAACGCAAAAGATTAAGGGATTGGAAACGACAACAACAGTTACGAGCTACAGGTCTTGGTCTTAATAACCCGTCACCTCAAACCACCCCCGTGTCAGACACTTTGCGGAATACCGAAACTTGTCTTGTGACATTGAATTCTTCGGGGAAGAGAAGTGCTATCCAGTCGGAAGGTTCGGGTCAAAGTTCAAAGCGACAACGTACCAATCCAGAGGATTCATTTTTGGGGAAACCCAAGTTTCGGCCTTGGAAGGATGTATACAAGGATCGGTTCAAGGTTGGAACGAATTGGAAGTATGGCCGATGTTCATTGAAATTATTCCGAGGTCATTCAAATGGTGTTACCTGTTTACAATTCGATGATAATATTCTCGCTACTGGATCATATGATACAACCATCAAGATATGGGATATCGAAACGGGAGAATGTTTACGAACTTTACGGGGTCATACATCCGGCATTCGAACATTACAATTTGACGATACCAAATTAATCAGTGGGAGTCTCGACAGAAGTATTCGAGTTTGGAATTGGCGTACCGGAGAGTGTATGTCCTCTTATCCGGGTCATACCGATGGAGTTGTTGGTCTTCATTTCGAAGGGAATATTCTTGCTTCAGGCTCTATCGATCGAACTGTCAAAGTCTGGAACTTTGAAGATAAATCCACATTCGGATTACGTGGTCACAAAGATTGGGTAAACGCAGTCAAAGTTGACTCGGCTTCAAGAACTGTATTCTCGGCTTCTGATGATTGCACCATTCGACTTTGGGATCTCGACACTCGACGTACCATCAAAACTTTTGAAGGTCATGTGGGTCCAGTTCAACAAGTTACTATTCTTCCACCGGAATACGAGTTCGACGATGTAGAGGTTGAAGAAGCAGATGACGGAACCTCAAGTACAGCATCATCAACCGAACTCAATCGTCCCATAGGCGAAAGCTGCACTTCCTCCCAAACATCATCACTCTTCGACTCCTGGCCAACAGGTCGTCCACGTCCACCACGATATATCCTTACCGGCGCCTTAGACAACAATCTCCGTCTCTGGGACGTATCCACCGGTCGTTGTCTCAAAACTCTCTTTGGTCATGTAGAAGGTGTATGGGCTCTTGCGGGTGATACATTGAGAGTTGTGAGTGGCGCTCAAGACATGATGACGAAGGTTTGGGATGCAAGGACGGGAAAATGCGACAGGACGTTTACAGGTCATAGGGGGCCGGTCACATGTATTGGGTTGAGTGATAGTAGGATGTGTACGGGGAGTGAGGATTGTGAGGTTAGGCTTTATAGTTTTAAGGGGGAGGGGATGGATACGGTGGATACAGGGTTTATTGAAGAAGTTGGGCAGTGAGTGCAGAAGTGCAGATGTAATGATGTGAAATAGTGCGCACTGCACTACGTGGATATGGATTTGGGTTTGGATTTACTTCGACGTGTTGGTATGCGATTGATATGATGGACGGATGGAAAGATACCCTTTTGCAATGTTCACTTTTGAGGATCTTGCCACGCAAACGATGAAAGGCATTTATCGAATGGAATTTACCCTGGCTGGCTAAATAAATACTATGCTGGAAATGGGTGTCTGGGAATTTGATAGGATGCTATATCATCAATAGCATTCTGGGAGTATAAAGGGGAATGGGATCTGGTGTTCTATTTGTCTGATGGGTCTGCACATCTTGGGATATTTTTGAGGAGCGATGCATATGAATAGAATGATAGGATTGGATTGGATTGGGTTTATTTGATACTTATTTATAGAGTACTAAGCTGGCTTATATGGGATGGGTGATGGGGGGATGGGGGGATGGGGGGATGGATTAGATAAAATCTTTTCTTTTGTGTAAGAGGGGGGGACTGTGGGCAAGGGAAGTGGGTAGGGAAAAGGGAAGATGGAAGATGGGTTATGGATAGTTTGGTGTGTTTATGACAAACAATTATCTAGATAGGGTGGTTGAATATTAAATGAAATGAAATGAAATATTTTCAAGTGGATGGGTTATCTTGGTAATGGTTGATGATTGATGGTTGATAGTTGATGTGAATATCTTGGTTTCTTGGGGTAAAGGGTAAAGGGCAAAGAGTAAAGATTTATATTTTTATATGTATATTTCCTAGTGGAGATAATATTCTATACAGATAATACCTACTCAATGGTTTTTAATTCTTTAATAGTTTATTTAAAGAAATCTTATAATGTTGAATAGTATATTAGATTTGTATTACGAAAGTTGGAGATAGTTTCACAAATCCGTGCACTTACAGATGGGTTAATAAAGCAGGAACTATTTACTATATATATAATATATATATAAGTAGTTACATTTAGAGTAGTTCAATCTGTATATTATTATATTTTGTTATTAAACTATGCTACTAAGTTCACCTTCTTCACATTCAGTCATTGTGATGATTCTTGATGTACTTTATGTAAAAATCAACGATTTGGCTGCTACTAGAAAAGAAATAAACCCCTTTGAATCATCGGTAGTATTACCACAGCTCTCACCCTCCCTCCCCCGGCCTAGAAAACGGCAGTGACAACCCATATTACCTCTTAGCCCTCAGCACTAACATCCGTAACCTCCTTCGTAACCTTCGTCTCGTTCATTTGACTACCAACCGTCTTCAACATTTCCTCTACGACCCTCTTAACAGTCCGCTTATGCTCCTCAGTTCTCACATCAACCAATCTCAACATCTGAAAACCATGCTTCATCCTCATCGTCTTCTCTTTGCCTTCAAGTCCATGCAACTTTTTATATGCAAGCGCCGCTGGTTGCTTCTCCACCCAATGCCTCAACACCCAATCCTTATACACTTTCCAGACCCCATAATAGCAAATATAATCCTCCGCCTTAAGCCAGTCACTTCTTGGATCGTCCGAGCAATCAGAAGCCCAGCCAAACACATTATGCTTGAGGATCCGCGCGGTAGCAGGGTACCATTCCTCACCCATCCGGTATGGATTTGGGACAAACCAAACCAAGTCATCTAGATTATCCACCGTCGTCGAAAGTTCCCCCTGCTGGTAAATCCTATGAAAACGAGCAAAGACGTTTTCATTGTACTCTGAAATCCTCTCGGCAAGTCTCTCTTCCTTCTCTCCCGTCTCCACACCATACACCTCGCAGCTGACATATAGGAAGATGTGCCAGCTCTCATTAGGAGCGCAGTTAGATTCCTTTTTAATCTTGCACTTGTGGGGTACATAGGCTTCCAGTGGGCGATATTGGGGAGACATCCAATCCTTCAAGAGAACTCCGAGTCTGAGCTTAGCGGGCCAGCCTCCCTCAGAAAGATAATTTCCCCGGAAGAGGAAGGTGAAGCCGTCGCAGGGAGCTAGCAGGGATACTTTCTCACTGTGGATTTTGCGGAAGGCGTCCCAGTGGGAGCGGGAGGTTAAGGCGAGGCAGATGGCGGTGCAGTAGTCGGGGGTGAGGAAGGGGGATTTGCGGAGGAGGAGGCGGAAAATCTTGGTGACGAGTTCGATTGGGAAGGGGAACGGGGGAACTAGAGGGAGAGTAATTTATTAGTGCCCTTCAAAGTTTAGAAAGGAAGTAGTAAAAAGAAGCGAAGTTAATAGAAATTGAACATATGAAGCCTGATAGACACAACGTAGGCTCAAAGTTTCCAATACTCCAGACTGCAGTTTGACAATACCAGACTCTTGATTATTCAATCCGTATTGATAATCTATTTCCTTTAAAATATCTAATCCATGTGAAGGATCTAGATGGTTTAAAAATTCGAAATAGTTTCAATATTTGAGACTTTTTTATTGTCGTAATGCAATCCGGGCTATTGGATACACTGAAAGTGGGTATCGTAGGTATCATAGGATTTGATATCGAAGATAAATAGCCAGGTAAATAGGAAACAACAAAGGAAAGATTGCAAAAACGTTGAGACGAACCTGGTTTCTTGCTGAGGTACTCGTATTTGGCAGAGAGCAAGTGTAAATCATTACGCACATGCCAAAGTTCCTCGGAGTGAGGTGCTTCATCATATGCTTCGCCTATCCTCATAGCATCAGTATGTTACATCGATTCATTCAAATGAAACTTGAAAATGACAAATGGAAAACACAAGAAGTCGAGAAGCTCTTACGATAGGCCTTATCCTTTTTCTTCAACGCGCACTCCCGTCTATGTATTGCGTGCATGGTAGCCTCCTCTCGAATTTGCTCGTTTTCTAATCGTATACGCTCAGGGTCATCCGAGTTGCGGTAATGACCTGGCCACTGGATGGCTGGTGTAAAACTTCTGGGAAGAGACATTTCATTTGTTGAATTGGTGAATTCTTTGCAAAACGGTTTCGTGTTTGGGTAGGTAGGAGGTGGATGTAATGGAGAATAATGGAAGGAGAATAATATGTGCCTAGAATTCTGAATGAGGTGCTGACTTTAAATATTCGCACACTTTCAAGTTTCTACCGTAGTATCTCTACGGTATGGGGTTGCAGATCCAGAAACTTGTTTACAATAAAGGAAGCACTGGTGTCCCTACATCCACCTCGCTTATCTTGCGCGCTAGCCGTAATTAGATTTCCGACGATTCTAGAGGCCTAAACACTATCTAATTACTCACAATGCATAGTCACATGGTAATATGACATTCTCCTCCTATCATAGGCCACAGACAAAGCTTCTGTTGCAGATCGTACGGACAGGGGTGTTGAATACAGGGATCCTGTGTTTACTTTATTACGTTAGGCTCAGACTTCGAGGGAATTTTCAATGAAGCAAGGCTGGATTAAACCATTTGCTGTTAGAAGTGCTCTTTTTGTACATAAATTTGATGCAAATGAGTGTTTACTAAGATTGTGGTATTGAATGCAACGTAAAAGCGGCAGATAGAGAGAGCAAAGTATATGTTGCAATGGGTTATTAGTCTCTAATGCTCGTTTATAGAGTTCACCTGCCTATCTAAGAGCCGGGAGTACCATGAGATATTTCGAGTTCTAGACAACAATATCGCAGCTTTCCGCGACGGAGCTGGTGTATCTAGCGCCGGTGCCTTGTCTACAACTACATGCCATGCTTTGCCTAATCCAAACGGACTCGGGATCCACCAGTGACCCATTGCTCTGTATTCAAGAAACTCTTTGTATCGTTTCTCGAGATCCTTTTCCATGTCGCTGAATCCATCCGAAGCAGCCCCATAAACCGCACAAGAGAGGTAGAAAGGGATACTATGAGAAATTCGAGGTCGATACTTGGGACCCATCCACTCTTGAAATAATAGTAGCTGCTTGCGATGCTCTAATCTGATACCATTCCTGCGGACATAACTCCAATTGTCATTGAAATGAGGATCGAACTTAGTATCTTCCCAGGGGTCAATCAAATGTGTGTTAAACAATGGAATCTTGTCGTGCTTGAAATCGATTATGCTTGGTACGTCATCCTTGTGGTTGTCTAAGTAGCTTTTATGGTCTAAGTCACGAAGTATTGCCCAATTTCTGCGAGAGGTCAACCCAAAACAAAGAGCCGAGCAGATGTCTGGGGTGCTGTTTTCGAGGAATATGTTGAATATCTTAATGATTATCTCGGTCGGTGTACCCGCGATGGTTTTTGACTGGGAAATCAGGTGCTCTTGTACTTGGGGGTTCGATTTGACTGGTGTATTATGCCTCGACACTATGTAGAAAAATCAGATTAGCTTTGGTCTGGTAGTCTGCAAAGCACGCCTCACCTCCATCATCGATAGTTGTTGTTTCAAGTTCCATTAGTGCTTGATCTTTTGATTGATCGACCGGTAGCTCTGATGTATTCGTCTGCCGGAAGTCTTCATAGGCCAAGGTGTAGATTCGATTAAGTTGATTCCCATTGCTTCCCACTATACAGTTACGATTAGCTTCGATCTAGAGGCATGTAGTAGAAGTATTACCTCCAATCTCGACACTATTTTCTTCCAGGATCATGGACTCTTTGGGTGGGTCAAGCAATAGTCTGGGTGTATGTCTCTGGCGAAAGTCTTGATAGGTTAAGGGGTAAAATAGAGTAGGTTGGCTCGCATTACTGGACACTATAAGGATTGTATTAGCTTCATAACAACAAGTTCGAAAACTGTCTTCCGACCTCGATGAAACCCCCAGACTAAGTTCGTAGGCGCAGGTGTTAGGCTGGAAACTCCGCTAATAACGGCATTGAGAAGGTCGTAATTATTCATCATAGCCAAATAATGTCTTGACTCGATCATACCAAGATTTAATGATGATCAAAATCACAGTAACATGCTTGTGAGAGTGAACTTGGACTCTAAGACCTATTCAAATCACACTGCATTACAAACAAAATCAAAGATGTTTTCGGGTGGACTCGGCTGAAAGGGTTTCCCCTTAATTCCGAAATTGTGCCGGGGTGCTTCCGGATACATTGAGTTTTGGGAGGTGAATGAATAGATATAGATGTTATCTCGGCCTACATCAATATTATGGCTAGTAATAAGTATACCCTTTTACAGAATAGTTCATGAAATATTGGAAAGTATGTATATCATCATGTTATATCATACAGTCGACCATGTAGTTGTTCATTACTATAGCCCTTTTGCTGCTTTTGTATAGATAAAGTTTGCTAGCTTAGTGATCTTGTAACTCGAATTGGAAGATATAGAACCGGGAGGTATAAGTAGTTTCGATACTGTCTTTAATTCGATTTTGTTGAAGGGGGCAGGAGCGAGATTAATTGAATGGAGGTGCAGATGCAAGTATATGCAGATACATGCGTTGCGCAGATGGGGGCTAGATTGTTTGAAGTCTCTGGATTTTCTAATTCTTCAAGTTCGTTGGTTTATCCAGGTCCTAGTACTCTTTTCAACGACTATACTGAGTCAGCACACTGAATATCGGCCAGATTAGAGGGTCTAAGTCTCTCAGACCGGCATGGCTAGCTATTCTTGAATCCATAATCTGATTCACATCTTTGACGACAAGGTTACTAACCATTAGCTTCCTTCAATATTAACACTCTTAATAGCTTCCATCTGTTGTATGTGATGTTATCGCTGTCACATCTCTCCTTATATGATATGGAGCTCCATTGCCTCTAGATATTAGAATATATTCTGCTATCACCTATTCTCCTGTATCTCCTACCTCCTGATAGCTTCGAACTATCGAATATAACACTATGCGTTCACATCTCTCCTCCTTCATACCTATAGAGCTCCATTCCCCCTGGATAATAGAATCTAATATGCTTTCGCCCCTTCTCTTTTAGCTCCATAGCCGAAGCTATCAACTATTTTCGTCACAAAATCGAGATGGGGAGTTCTGCGGGATATAAAAGGGCCTGTGTGGTGACTGCCGTTCCAGTGGATTATATATATGGAATAGAGATTTTGATTTAGAAGTGTATGGGTTTGGGTGGAAGGCTCGAGGAGGAGAGGTAGAGTTGGGAGGACCTAAAAGGACAGTAGGAAGTTTTCGAAGAGGAGAAGAGGAGGTCGGTAGGAGGTATTCGGGTTGGAGAGGTGCGAGACTGAGAGTAGAGGAAGAGGAGCTACCTGCTAGTTTAGTTTATTATCCAAACTCGATCAGCAGCTCGCGAAGTGAGACTAAATCGCGCTTTCAGTAAGTTAGATTGCCCTCAAACAGCCAAATTCAGCAATGGTTCGCGCTATCTACCACACTGAAGAGGGGGAAGAAAGAAGGGGTGAAAGAATGGGAGCGCAGGTTAGGTTCGATTGTTGGGGGGAGAATTAGATGGGTAAAGGGGCCAGCGCGATATAAAAACTAATAGTACAAGAGATGCCTAAAGTATTGAAAGCACTAAGGCACTTTCCTACGGAAGTACCGACCGTATTCAATGGTATAATAGAATGTCAATTACTCTTAGCGCCATATCAAAGAGTATAAAACTCCCCGCCTTCCCACCTCCCCCTCGCCCCATATTCCCCTCATCCCCTCATCATTCCCTCAAAAGCTAAGATCAACGACATACAATATCAACAAGATGAGCTCCTCCAGCAAGACAGAACCATTCTCACTTGAATATCCCATAAATGGACACGAAGAAATAGCAAAAGCACCTTCCATAATCGATCCAAGGGTTCAAGACCGCGTTGAGCAGTGGTTAAGCCAGATCGACGATATACAGACAGTCGAAGGTAAGTTACATTTCCTTCAACTCAGAAGCTTCGATGGAGTCCTCTAAGACTACTATCCTTAATGTGATTAGTTTAGAGCTGTCTTTACAAGCAATGAAGGCATCGAGATAGCATCTTCAAGCTCTTCTCCATCATTAAATACCTGGTGTGGCAGCTCAGTAGACATCGCCTTGCTAACTTGAATATTTACAGATCCTCGTGTACCTGTCGAAATCATCCTTCAAATCCTCAAACAACTCCTTGTTGATGATGATATCTTCACAGCAACTTGTCTCGCTGTGACCGGTCGAGTGTACTGGAAAGCCTTCAAGAAATCTCACCCTGACGTCATCCCACTCGATACGAAGCTACCTCCTACCATCTTCGACTTTGGCACTTTAGATCATCAACGGTGTACTTTGTCAACTATCCTACGCTCCTGGATCGGACCCAAATATCGTTATTCTGTCCAGCTCAACCAGTACCTTCTGCGCTCAGTCTATGGAGATTTTCCAGAAAGCAAACAAGAGGCAGCGTTAATACAACGGACCGAAGACTATAAAGAGATCCTTAGCCGCCATGGAATGTTTCCAGATGACCAGATTCTACCAAATCCATTTGGCATGGGAGAGGATTGGTATCTTGCGGCTATATGTGAATTTATCAAATTCATCAAACATGCTTCTCCAGAAGTTATTGTATCCGACGATGCCACTCGTACGATTAGTATGAATATCATGCTTAAGAATGACTCTGCAATGGAAACTCGTATGCAAAAGAGTAACCTTTGGGCATATTTCAGAATGTATGTTGCAGTGTGGGTTCCGGAATTGAGCTCTGCGGATGGAACTGCAGTTAGAACATACCGCCGTAGGTGCTTTTGGGAACGTATCATTCAAGCTTCCAAACAAGACTGGGATCAACACTTCCTTCTCGTCAGAGACGGGGTGGAGGTTGCTAGACTCGATGGACGACCTTCATAAATGGAGGAGATTGATTGG
The DNA here is from genome assembly GCA_002162495.1 of Myriosclerotinia curreyana. NCBI lineage: Eukaryota > Fungi > Ascomycota > Leotiomycetes > Helotiales > Sclerotiniaceae > Myriosclerotinia > Myriosclerotinia curreyana. The sequence continues at coordinate 22,457 of NGKJ01000076.1, read as the reverse complement.
GATTCGACGGAGTGGAAGGTTCAACCTTAAAGGGTGAGATACATGAAAGTGGCAGCAATCATTTGCTGAGAGGCCTCGGTTATGAATGGAGGAGAATGAGTGGGAATCGGCGGAGTTTAAGGTTCAACCTTAAAGGTTGAGATATACGAAGGTGGCGGCAAGCATTTTCTGGGAGACCTAGGTTATGAATGGAGGATATCAGGTGGGAATTGGCGGAGTGGAAGGTTCTCAACCTCAAAGGTTGAGATACATGAAAGTGGCAGCAATGGTTTTCTGAAAGGCCTCAATTATGAATGAAGGAGATTAAGTGGAAATCAGTGGAGTTTAAGGTTCAACCCTTAAAGGTTGAGATATGCGAAGGCGGCAGCAAGCATTTTTTGAGAGACCTGGGTTATGAATGGAAGATATTGGGTGGAAATCGGCGGAGTGGAAGGTTCAACCTCAAAGTTTGAGATACATGAAGGTCCCAGCAGGAATTTTCTGAGAGGTTTTCCCAATCTATGAGCACGTCTTCAGCTCTGAATCGAGGTTAAACATCTTTATACTGGTATTATTACAAGCCTTGAGCAACTGGGGAGGACTTCATTTATTCTACTTGACACACTTCATTACAGTCAAGTTTACTCACCATAAACTATTTTTAAAGGGAGCTAGATTATAGTTTCTATGCCAAGAGACTTTTTTCCCATCATATCTTTGCCGTGACATGAAATCTAAACTTTAATAGTGACCTGTTTATGATTGGCCTTGCCATTTATTCCACTAACATATTCAGTTTGTAGCCTCGCCGCATCACCATTGAGAACAGGCACAACGTATAGTTTGAATGGTATGATCATGGGCTATGGTACATCAGTTCAAGTCCTTCAAGTCATCAAACATCGGAGTGCATCGTTCACTTAACAGGTGTAAATTAATGCAAGTAATTCTTAAGTTTTCTCACTGCGCGTATCAGTATCTATAGAACTACTTGAAATTGCTTCGATACATCAGAAACACAGTAGCCCAAAGTTGAAAGTACCTCCCACCACGTCAGTGACGGTGAGTCTCTCAAAATAGCTTCACATATTTCCTAGGACAGTGACGAGAATGCGTTCTCAGCCTTGTAGTCTCAATTCGGCCGTATAATCAAACCTTATTATTTCCAGCTTGCTTTTGTCTCTTGGTGTTATTGTTAATTTTCGGATTTCTCGCCCCATTACACTTTTTGTCTCTTGTCGATAATTTTTTCCCCATCCGGAGAAGAAATTAATGCCACAACCGTGACTTCGACGTGAGTTACGATACTAGGTACGATACTTTCGAAACACTGTACCCCTCTTCGTTCCCCAAATGCCACCCCAGCTCGAAACTCTCTTTTTGAATTCTCGTGCTGCGAGGGGAAACCACTTCTTCGCGGTTATGCTGAAAAATTTAGGAAACGAGTAAATGTTTTAATCTTTCTTATGTAAGACCAAAAGCTTATAGTCTGTCCATCGTTCTTCTAAGGACCGCTCTTTGTTACCGTAATAGTTTCAGTATATAGCATGACGCAGAAAAGTTGTTTCGATATTCAGACTCTTAGAACCCGGACGGCGATACTTTGGGCTTGTCTATCTTTCGATTAGTTCCTCAAATCATTGTCTCAAGACTAACAAATCTCTATCTTAAGGAAGCGAGAGTGAGATGGTGGCCTATATTTGATGCAGTACCGGTAGTTTCTGCATGTGAGGCTAAGACAAACAACAGTAGCCTTGTCGTTTTCTTCAAGTAAAATTTCAATAATGATGGCCACAATTTCGAGGGTAAATCCCTCGAACTAGGTCTACCTGTCTGTGATGACGGCATCTAATCGCGATGATGTTAGAACTAAACTCAAATTTGACTTCGTAGCCTGTTTGTATTCAAGCTGGAAGTTTTCGTGTACGAGGATGAGTTTTTGCTTACCTGAAATCGAGAGCAACTTGCATTCGATTTGCTTATTAAAGGTTCCTTGGTTTTTCCTCTCGACTCTAGGGGCAATGGCGAGGTTGTTGGTCTCAGAGTTACGTTTAAAAGACCCAGTTACATAGCTAAAGTTATTGATAAAATTCATATTTTTATGTCTTTTGTCTTCGGAATGGTATGCGATATTTTGCAAAAGTACGTGTTACACGTTCTGTTTATAATTTCTAAAGTTCATGAAATGTTCATGGAGAAAGAATATCAGATCCTTCTTGCACGAAGAAGATGATATTTGCGCCAACAAGAAAATTTCGGAGGGTATTGTAGACCAATCTTTCCACTTATAGCGGACGCTGATGGGTGATAGTTGAACCTCGCCAATGTGTCTGCTGTCGTTAGCTCCACACACCGAACACCACATTTGGGAGAGATTTGAATGCAACCTCAAAACTTACACCAAGGATGAATTGTGTATGAATGATTAAATGACTATAACATCAATAACATTATATTTCTATCTAACAGGCTCATGAATACGTCTTTTGTCTCGAACTGGAAGTTCAAGTACCGGTATCATGATGTTTGTGAGTTAAGTTTACACCCAAACCATTAAACGGAGTGCACTCGGAGTTGGAGCGCGCGAAAAGATATGCATATGGATTCCATCGTTGATTCAGAGTAATAATAGTATATAATATCTAGCATGAAGGTGAAGAAGATAGGAAAACAATAAGCCTTGCAGACTGTTCCGAATAGCCTGAATAGCATGACATGTGACTCTTGGTTTCAGGGGTATTTAGCGACGGTACAATTGTGTACCCCGCATCTTTATGCTGGTCGCGTCGCGTTTTTCTCCTCTTCTTCATGGACTTGATATTTCTTGAAATTTCATAGAGACCGATTGAGAGCATCTAATATTCGTTCTTTAAAAGGAAGATTACCATCTGAAGATTTTATACCGGATAGTATGAGCGCATAATATCAGGACTAACTCAAACATCTTCTTCCATGAATCCTTATAGGACTTGCCCAACAATGGAGCGTGCAACGCCGTTCGTTATTTATTACTACAGGCTTCGCGTATCAAAGCATTAAACAAATTTCGATAGATCAGAATACGTTGACAGCATTTGTAGAAAAGTTTGAGCAAAACCAATGGTATTTTCTATTGTCCTCCTCACTGGTGATGGATATAAACTCTTATCTTATCTTGGGTTGCAAAAACATTCCTATCGACAATCCACCAATTCCAAAGCTTATTATTATTGTCCACATAATCTTTATACTTCAATAATATCAACAAGTCTTCTTGTTAACATGGAAGAGCCTTTCAAATGTGGTAAGAAAGGGAGGTCATTATCGATTCTTATTACTGCAACTCCACCAATATAACGATGAGCAAAAGACTTGGAGGAGAGACTACCGATTTCTATATCTCACATCCGTACCACCCCTTCAGGTAAGACCCCGGATTTTTCCGCCCCCATTTTTGACACGACGATAAACGATAACCTTTGATTACTTCATAGAGCAGGATAAATCAATATGTATGTGGGGCCAAAGATAGATCTCGTCCATTTCCACGAGAGTATTGGTTACAAAGAAGTTTATCCGTGACCCCCGGTTTAGATACAGTATTGTTGGATAAGGCTAATCTATATATCTCGTGACAAAGTGCTCGAAAATCTTTTTCGAACTTTTTCTTCTCTACTTGCTCTTGGTTTGTCGTTTCTTTTTTCATCTGATCTTCAAGATGCTGGGTTCAAGAGTGATATCATGCCTTTTGGGCCTCGGAATCATACATGTTTCTAATGCGATTGGCTATGCTTCCAACAATGCAACCAAATATGTCATCATGGACAATGATTGGAGCTCCGCCGGCTTCATCCCATTTCTCATGGCCCTAGATGCCGGCTGGGAAGTATTGGGCCTAACATCATGTAAGTAAGCACTCATGAAAAAGATCATCACGACATTTTCAGCTGACAGATCGGTTTGTCTCAGGTACCGCAGATACATGGCAACACCAAGTCGCACTACATGCGCTTGCCACACTCTCCCTCGGGAACCTCACTAGTTGTATACCCGTAGCACCGGGCTCTACATACCCTCTTATAAATACGGCCACGCGTTTCCAAGCTTGGGAGGCGGTCCATGGGAAACTCCCTTGGGAGGGGGCTTTTGCTCCCTATAATGCTACGGCGGAAGCAGAGGGTAGTGATCCCACTTCAGGAAGTGATCCTTTCAGAGTTGTAAAGGGAGCTTTCGTGGAAGGATTTCCTAGTAATTATTCGATTGAGGGGTTGAAGAGGAGTCAGAGTGCGAGTGCTTTTATGATTGAAATGGTGCATAGATATCCGGGTCAGGTTTCGATTTGTAAGTTGAGCAGCTTTTGTCGATCTTCACGTGACAGTGAAGCTCTATAGCCCATCCAAATGCCACACCAAAAACATACTAACCTACCCCCCAGATGCCGGCGGCGCTCTAACCAACATCGCCCTCGCCGTCCGTAGCGATGACAACTTCGCTGCCCTCGCCAAAGAACTAGTAATAATGGGCGGCTACATCGACGACAACCTTCTCCAAACAAGCGGCAGCGTCCTCCAAGCCGACCTCAACTCTGACATCAACCTAATGATCGACCCCGAAGCCGCGAAGATCGCTTTCACGGCCGATTTTCCCAAAATCACTTTTGCCGGAAATGTGGCAAATCAGGTGATGAGCACGCAGGAATTTTTGGACGAGGTCTACGAAGTCCACAATCCGTATTCGAAGATGGTGTATGAGCATTACGGAACCGAGTTTCCGTTTTGGGATGAGACAGCTGCGGCGATTATGCTAGATGGAGGAATTGTGCAGAATAGTACTAGTTGTAAGTTTTCTCCCATCCCAACATCCCATGCGTTCTCCCCCCCTTTCATTTCATAATGATTCTCCGTGTTAATCCAAACTATAGTCTACGTCGACGTAGACATATCCTACTCCTCGCCTTCCTACGGAAACATCCACGCCTACCAAGCGGCGCTCATGCCCCCCGGCCTACGAAAAGTCGAATACGTGTATCAAATCAACGGGGATACGCTCAAGAAGATGATCAAGAAGGCAGTACAATATCCGAGAAATTGTTCTTCGATGGGGATGGGGATGTGATGTGATGTGATGTTACGAATTTTGCAACATTTGAAATCTCACTTTTTTTTAGTTACACGACGTGAGATGATATCTCATGAGATGGATATCCTGAAATTATAAAACATATTTTTAACTATACTAGATCGACAACCTCTATTTAGTCTATATCTTTGAAGGATGGGATCATACCAGAATTTTCCGCCCATTGGACGGAAAGCTTTTAAGCTAATTCCAGCCCTATTCAACCAATTATCTTGCCACTAGATTAGTAGCACAAATCTTCCTAACACTAGGTACTACGTACGTATTCGACCCAAAGATACACACTTCTCAATGAAACCTACCAGAGCCTTAAAGTTCTCGTCAACAGTTCTTTCCAAGTTTCCTTTTAGATAATTGTTCATTTCGGCAGATGATTAAAAACGTTATGAAGATATGTTCCCATGGATACTACTTATGAGCAATGAGCCTACACTTCTTGCTTCCCCAACAATGGGCATACTATCGTGACTTATATTGATTCTAAAATATTATACAACACGCCTATCATTTGTTAATTCTACTAGTATACCTAACAACGCAAGCGGCAAGCCAAACCGAACCAGATATACACAAAACCAACAAACAAGCCACCCCAACAAAATTACCACCTAAATAATGCTATCACTGACAGCCCCACAACGCGTAGATATTCCCGCGCTAGTAAAAGCTCAAGTTCCCAGATTTAAACCCCCATCTCCTCTTTGTAGCATCACCGTTAGACATTTTTCTTTCCTTCCTTCCTTCTGCGCCCACAATAACAGAACCAGTAGTAACAATAGAGCCAGTAGAATCACTAGAGTTCTCTTTGTTGCTACTCCTAGTTCTCCTCGTCGCAGTTGCCGCTTGGGGCTTCGAGACTGTCTTTTGGGTCTCCGAGACGGATCGAGATCTCAAAGGACGCCCAGAAATGGAAGTGGACCTTGTTGGAATAGCTTTTGGTACTACCGGATGCACATCAGCGGTGAAATTCGAACCCTTAATCCTCCGAGTCAAAGCCCTTTGCTTAGGTACTTTATTAGGGTCCAATATAACAGGAGGTATTCGCACCTTTAACTTTCTGGGCGTTTCACTTCCCAAGACAACCCCCCCAGGTAGATCTTCATCTTCCTCATCGTCACTGCTACTTGTCAAATCGATAGCCAATTTATGAGGCTTCCATTCCTTGGGCTCCATTTCTTCTCCTTGATTTTCAGTATCACTGGAGGCCCGAATGTTTCTAACCAGCTTGTTACTCCCAAATTTGGTCGCAACAGGTGACGCGCCATCCTTTTGATTTAAGTAAGCCAGGCCTCTAGTGCTCTTTTGATCTCTAGAAGACAATTCTCGTCTCATACGTGTAACAATCACAGGCTCCGATGGACCTGATGATGGTTTGAGACCTGATGATTGTGTGAGTTTGGGCGGACAAGATGTGCCGTCGTCAATGAATTTTGTTACTTCAATTTTTTCATTTTCGTTCCGTTCCAAAGGTTCTATTGCAGAGGAATGCTGTTTGTTGCTGACGGTGGTTCCTGCTATAGATTCTATTGAATTCGCCCGTGCCGGATCTGGATGTCCGGAGATAGTCTCAGAATCCTCTTCGAACAGACTAGCAACCAACTCAAAAGATTTTCGCGCTTCCATGATCTCCATACTCAATCTTCGGTCCATTAATGTTCCTAACTTCTCCAAAACATCTTTTGTTGTTGTGACAGCGCCGAAAATTCCACCTTCTTCGGTAATTGACTCTACAGCACTTTTATGGTATGCATCAACGCCAGCGGCACATGCGTCTTCCACCAGTACGCAATCAAAGTTATTATCGTTGGCTTCCCTCATTGTGGACGTAACACAAACGTCAGTTGTTACACCACAGATTATTAAGTTCTTAATCCCCCTAATGTTAAGCATAAGCCGAAATTCTGTATGCTGGAATGCACTCCGACCGGGCTTATCAATAACCTGCTCATTCTCCAGAGGAGTCAGTTCATCGATGATCTCGTGACCTTCCTCTCCACGAATCAGAAGTCGTCCTAGAGGACCCATATCGCCAATACCAAGGCCAGACTGGTTATTCTTTGAGCGAAACCTCTCGCGGGACGAGAGTGTTGATAAATCGGGTCGGTGACCTTCGCGCGTGTGGTAAATAGGAAACCCATTGGCTCGACAAGCATCAAGGAGTTTGCGAACTTTAGGAATGATATTGAGAATTGGCCGATTATCAATACCTTGCTTTGCTAGATATCCCTTATCCGAGGCAACTGTAGTAAAATTAAATTAGTATGTGCTTCAAGATGCTATCTTTTTTTTTTTTTTTGGAAATATAAACAGATAGCAAAGTATGAATGGTAAGCGCAGTCCCTCAAAATATCTCTTTCTGGGGAGAGATACGTGTGACGACAACAAACGGCCTTCAAAGTTGACCATTGATACAATATAGGAGGTGTGTTTGATATGAAACATGAATAGGCCGTATGAGATGTGTCATATAGGCCTTGTACACTCAAAAAATGAGGCGAGGTGAGAACATAAACAAGACTTACAATCTTTCTGCATGTCAATAATGACCAGCGCAGTAGTAGACTTATCCAGGGTAGAGTCATGTGGCCAGTTGTAAGGTCTGGCGTTAAACTGATGATCCAAAAGGGAAGCTGTAGGGTGATGAATATTCTCTTGGACCTCATCCATAAACACACTACTAGGACCCTTCGTTCTCGGCGTGGTGGAAGGCATTGGATCTTTCGGAGAGGATTTCTCGAGAGTTTGGCAGTGGCTTGGTATTGAAATTGAACGAGCTGTATTTCGGTGAGGATTGAGGAGTTTTGTTAAGAAGGAAAATCTTCTTGACTTCGTAGGTTTAATATTTGGTACAACAACCGCTGTTGCTGCTCTGGTTTTAATCTCAAATTTCAACTCATCAATTTCGTCGTAGATCTTATCAGAGATCACTGATGCATCACCGTTTGTGTGAATCTTGGAGAGAGTTTGATGAGATTCGACAATGGGAAGGATGGCGGAAGAATTGGTGTGAATGTTGATTGAGGAAGAGAGAAGTTGGTGGTAAACACCTGGGCCATTTGATCCTTCCATTTTGAAAAAATATTTTTGTAGAGAGTCGATAGTGACAACGACAACGACTAAGCAAATCAAGACTAAGCACAACTAAATCATTCGACTGGAGTTGGACTCAACCAGAAAAGGAAGGAGTAAAGATTTTGATAGACAGGACACTCCTACAATCAAGAAAGTCAATAACAGATAAAGAGATATGAGAATAATTGAGTATAAAATGTCAAGAGAAAGAAGAGATTATGTATATTATATCAACTTCACTTTCATGATTGATATCTTGAGCTGACCAGTTTCTTCATTTTGATAGGACATCCAAAGGTCCGATCATGTATCTGACTGCAGGTACAGGAAAAGTCCTTGTTCTGCCACGGGTACCTACGAAGAATGCGGGGAGTTCCAAAGATCATGGCGTAAAAACTTCAAGTGAAGCAAGCAATCATCAATGAACGGCCCATTGCAGGCATGGAGTCATGCCCGCTTTGATTGATTCAATTGACAATGAATCTCCGTGGAGCATCAATGGAATTTGACAAGTCCCAACATCCCTTCCTTGAAATTGTATTACGGAATGTTAACCATCTCAGTCAGTCGTTTATTTGGTGAGATCCTGCACAAGGCTGGTCTCTGCTACCTGCAGTGCAAAAATCCGGGGTAGTACATGCGGGAATCTTGCAGATTCTGGAATGGGTGTACTAGCCCAGCCAATGTGTGTTGGTATCACCGAATTGTAGATCAGTGCAGGCGGTACAAACCAGAAGTTCGGATTAGTGTGTAATCTGTAAGAAGGAAAAAAAGAATCATCGAATGAAATGCTGGGCGGTGTGCAGCTTCCCGTCTCGTTCTACCATAATGAATAATGGAAAAGAAGAATGGCGCTGGGTCTTGCGCAGGTTCCATGTAGATATCCGACGGAAGAAAAAGCCTGCTGAGGCAATTCCCTTTTCCTTTTCCTCCGCGGCGATGAATCTTGTGGGGCCGAGAGGGAACGGCAAATACCTAGACATCATCAAGAAGAGTTTTTCCTCATTCATCTCCATCAGCTCAGCGGCTTGAGTCAATAGGCTCCAATATTGAAACTAAATATTGGTCGCCGGCGACATTGTTGGCACTCGCCTGAGTCAATGACGCGACGGGATCAAGAATGAACGTCTCGTATAGATCTCCATATATGTTCAGCGTAAGAATTATTGCGTCGAGTTGGTGCCGATGAGCAGATGATGAGACTCGGCCATCTTCGGTCGGAAGTATGCACTATCCCTCTCGATTGTATGAAAACAATCAATCAATATTTCCTTGCAATTGAGTTGTGTTACCAGAATGAAATTCTATCATTTTTCAACATTTTGTCTAATAACTTTCGTAATTCGGACTTTTCAAGGTGAAGGCAGTTTCCCTCGATGTTTAAATGGACCTTGGGTCGTACATCAAGAACATGCCACGTTATGGCGCTTTGTAGATTGAGGTGGGCGAGGAGATTATCCGATTCGAAAGGAGTAGCATCTTAACCAAGATGCTGGACAATACATGTTCATTCGTATACAGTATCTATATGCAAGCAAGTCAGCAAGCCAAGGAAAGCCAGCTGCAGTATCATATCACGGGAAAAAACGAAACGTAATAAAGTTCATATTGATGAACAACGGAATAAAAAGGTTAAAAAGGATTTTTAGTGGACAGTTCTATGGACAAGCCACAGATAAGCCCTAAAAATATCCTAGCAATGTTTGCCCCGGACCAATCCAATCCCCAACCATGACTCCGTCAATCAAACAACCCTAACGCTCTTCCAAACAGTTGTTCCCCATTCTTCTTTCTTTTCTCCGATACGGTATTCCAAGACAAGGTGTAAGATACAAACATGCATGAATGGAGCAACATGATCGGCTACTTGAAAAGAGCCGTCCGTGATAGATGAGATATTGATAGAGATATTGATATTGATCTTGATATCGGATACAAATGACAGAATGAAATTGTATACAGTGCCTATCTCAACTTTCCTACTTTTAATCATATCCCACGCTACTCTACGCAACTAGCTAGGAAATCAATATCATTCGGTGTGGGAAAGTCTAGCATGGCTATTTTACACCAACCACCTACGAGTGTTCTCAATGTTGCATCAAAATTTGCATCCCAATCTACCCCCATCTCATACCCGTCGATGAGATCCCGATAAGGTAGGGATCTTGCGTGAGCTGTTCTAGAAGGGTTTATAAATACCCTGAGTTGTATCCTCGGTCATATGTCTCTCCACTCCTTAATCAACAGTACAACATATCTTGGGAAGTTGTCACTGCCTTGTCCCAAAAGTGTGGTATTGGGATTCTTCACCTCGAGTATCCGCATTTCACCGTAACCGATAAGATGAAAGAAGAAGGGGTTGTGGGAAAGGTCTTCACTACAGGTGTGGCTGAAGATGCTACTTTGGAGAATATGGGTTATCGTCCTGGTACGTCGACTTATTCAGATTCTCGAACTTCACATGTCCTAGTATTTTCACACGGGCGTCACTTGATCATCTGCTGATTAGCATAATTTCAGAACTCAAGCGATCATTTGGACGCTTGGGCATGATTGGCTTCTCATTTTCCATCGTTACGAGGCAAGTACTCTTCTGCGTATGCTGTGTATCTTCTGAATCCCAACACCGGTGATCGGCACCGGCGCTGCAACCTTGGATGAGAAAAACGTGGCAAGTTGGGACGCTTAACGCTTGCTGACGGCTTCTTGCAGTTGGAGTGCCCTCGGTGGTGTGCTTGTCACAGGTGTCAATGCTGGTGGTCCACCGGTAGTGAGTAACCTTTCACAAATCTCATTTAGATCTCCCCATCCCTTCAATTCCAAGTTAAATTCTCCTATCTATGGGTCGATTTCGAGAATTTTAGTCGATTCTTGAGGAAGTTCATACCTTGCACGGCGCTGGTAGGGCGACATAGCCTCAAACATGTTCCACGACGTCCGAGACATTTGAAGTTGTCAAGAATGACCAAATCTATCTCTGTTATACTACTCGAACGCGCCCGCTAACGATGATCGCCCACACAGATGATCTGGGGATGGGTAGGCATCAGTATTGTCTCCCTATGCGTCGTCTACTCCATGGCAGAGATGTGCTCCGAGTACCCCGTTGCCGGAGGTCAATACTCATGGGTCTATATTCTCTCACCGAAACCGGTGCGAAGGCAATTTTCCTATCTGACGGGATGGTTCATGATAATCGGTCAGTCATATTCCCTCTAGTCATACTCGAATCATACTTCGGTCGTACCCACGAGAAAAAGTGATACCAAAGAAGCATCTCATGACCTTTCATGAAAATTTAGCCCCAGGTTCCTTGTTTTCCATGAGAAAAATCACTATTTCTGACATTCTGTGGCACGATTACAGGTATTCTTGCCATGGGCGCAACCAACAGTTTCATCGGCGCAAATTTCATCCTGGGTCAAGCGAATCTGGTTAATCCATCATATGTGATTGAGAGGTGGCACACGGTTTTGGTAGCCTATGCTGTGACTTTGATTGCAGCATTCATCAATCTATGGGGATCCAAGATTCTTGACAAAGTATCTACCATTGCGCTCATTTTCAACATTGCATCATTTGTTGTGACGGTCGTTACCATTCTAGCATGTAATACCAACAAGCAAAGTGCTAGTTTTGTTTTCAGGGACTTTCAGAATTTTACTGGGTTTGGGACGGCCATGGCTGGTATTATTGGGATATTGCAACCGGCGTTTGGCATGTGTTGTTGTAAGTCACTTTGACCACGCTATTTTTCTTAGATCATCGCTTGTCTTCTCCTTGACTCAACTTGACACTCTTGACTCAACTTGACTCAACGACGGGACTAACACGATATGACAACCTAGACGATGCACCATCCCACATGACAGAAGAACTCAAAGATGCCTCCAAAGAAGCACCTCGTGCCATGGTACTCTCCGTCTACATTGGAGCCATCACCGGCTTCATCTTCCTCATCGCCGTTTGCTTCTGCGTCGGTGACATTGATGCCGTTGCCAACACACCCACATTGGTTCCCCTAATCCAAATCTACGCCGACTCAACCAACAGTCACATTGGCGCATGTTTCCTCGCATCCATGATCGTCATCATCAACATTGCATCCGCCAACGCACTACTCGCGGAAGGAAGCCGAAGTCTCTACGCCTTCGCGCGCGATCACGGACTTCCATTCTCGAGCCAGCTCAGCAAAGTTAGCGCGAAACATCAAGTTCCGGTCGTGGCGATTCTGGTGGGGAGTCTGGTGCAATTGGCTTTCAACAGTATTTACTTTGGCACCGTCACGGGATTCAACACCGTCATCGCCATTGCGACAGAGGGATTCTATCTCTCTTACGCCATGCCTCTACTCGTGCGTCTAATATCCTATTTCAATGGATCTCATCGACAACTTACGGGACCTTGGGCGATGAAACCGGTGGTTTCTTTACTGGTTAATAGTATTGGTCTGGCATATTTATTATTTGCTTGTATTACGTTTAACTTTCCATCCGTGTACCCGGTGACGAGCGAGAATATGAATTATACGTCTGCGGCGATCGGAGTGATTATGATGGTTGCGGCGGGGACATGGGGGATGGAAGCGCGAAGGAGGTTTTCGGGGCCGGAGATGGAGGTGGTGGGTGGGGTGGTGGGGGTGGAGAGGACGGATTCGGATGAGATTTGGAGGAGGGAGAAGAGGGAGGAGAAGGAGAGTGGGTGAGTGAGTGAGTGAGTCGGTGGTTGAGTGCATGGGATGGGATGGGATGGGATGGGATGGGATGG
>NGKJ01000075.1:146561-163103 GCA_002162495.1 Myriosclerotinia curreyana | reverse complement strand
CCCCCCCCTAAATGATTGTTAGTGCGGTGGGTATAACCCACTGATCAATCGATATGATATCTGTATAGCTAAGCCAATAGAACCTACTAGAACATACCCACCGCACTAACAATCATTTAGGGGGGGGGAGAGTAGTACGCAGAACTCGCTAGTCTAGCTACCCCCTTATTCTACCCACCTGAAAAAAAGGTTAAACGGTGGGCACGCCACACAATGATGTTATCAATAATGTATACCGGTATTCTAATATATTTTATTGGGTCAATTACCCCTGCAAGATGGCCCAATATTTAGCCCCTATTAAGGGGGGGAGATCAGCTAGACCAATATGAGGAAATCCTGCCACGTTATTTACTATTTATTTGTACCAGTATAACACTGTGACCCACTTGATCACTACAAGCCTACCATACACCGTATAATCTCTCCTTGGCGTTTCGGTTAGAATATATACTAAGAAAAGGTGTACATTTCATAACAAGATTGGGCTCCTGGCGCAATGGCAACGCGTTTGACTTCGATTTCTGTTAGAAATAACAGTATTCTCATCAAAAGACTGTCGGTTCGAATCCGGCGGGGCTCATTACGATCTAATAGTCATTACTTTTATCCTTTTTGGATGTTTGGGGGTGTAAAGGGGGGTTTCCAAACTTCGGGGACGACGGAAAATCTAGTACGACGATACTCTTGCAATACTTGTTTTTACACCCTCAAACTTGGCAAAATGATTTGAAACAGATCGATCAACTATAATATGCGTTTTGAAAGGAATCAATTGAAGTTTGGATTAATTATGATTTTTTGAAGTTGGGGGAAGTATTTCATGAATACGAAATATCAAACATTTTCTTCCTTGCTGAATAATGTGGATGACATGGATGACATGGATGATATGTAGATAAGTGTCATCTGATTGGATGGACCGTTTGACAAGCCCAACTCAGACTTGAACATCTAAACGAAAGGTAACAAGTGAATCTTGACAAAAAGCAAAGCTTTGAGGACTTGATGATCGATCGGAACACGATTATCAGACATAAAAACATACATTAGTTGAGTTTAGTCGTTGACGGGCCTCAGATCTATGGTGTCTCCAAAATTCCAAAGTGTAGAACCAAAACCCCGGAAATGTTGGATCTCGATCAGATTTCCACTTGGAATACTGGATCGAAGCATCGAAGGGTCAAATAGGGCTGCATGGTAAGAATGCTTTCTTGCTAGACGTGGGTGTATATAGAATTAGTTCTTCGTTACCGAAATGACTCAGGCATGCGTACTTGCACCGGTAATCAACGACAATGGCTTTGCTGGAAGAGGTACTTCGTAGACTTCGAAGAATATATATATCACATTCTATCATTCCTCATCATTGTATTTCATTATAAGCTAATCAATATCCTGAGACTGAACTTCGATATCTCATTGGCTTGGGTTGGTTCATTTATGAACATCAACAGCTTCACATCAATGAGACCGCGAAAGACGTTCCATCTTCCACTTTTCATCCCTCGAAACCATTGGAGTTTAATCGACCAAATTCCTATATCTATTGTGATAAAATTCCTTTGTTATGTGAACTCGCTAGAGTGAGTGTATTTGATATACAACAGACGGCGATGAAGCTGAGTTGATATCGCAATAACTCATATCAAAATTAGAAGCTGGAAAGCCTGTCTCGACAATTTTTTGAGAAAATAAATGAAAATTTCTCTAAGTGAATACCTTAATATGGATTCACATTGACAAAATATCCAGAAATAAGTGGCACCGGTGAGCTCCTTTCCACGAGCTTGAGTTTTGTAGGCAAAAATTTCGAATGACATGCTTCCAGCTAGCTATTATGTCAAATCATGTACTACTAATTTTCCACCGATCAAGATTCCACCGATCAAGACATACAAATTAGGATTTCGATAATAATACTTTTTGCCTTCAATATTTTAATTCTTATTGTTTGTTGAAAGAGCAAACAAATAGTTGTGCTGTTTGCCTGCAATTATTACTCAACGTACCCAAAATACGATAAGTACACTCATTCATCATACTTTTCGAACAGTTATTACCACCAACACAATTTTGGTAAATATTCAATTCCTCATCTGTACATATATTTTCCCACGATAGACTCTCATTAATCTTGATTACTCTTTTACACATTCTTCAAGATGAACACTCTCTCTTCCCGATGTCTTCACAATATCTCATCGGAAGAAATCCGAAATTTCATGGGCACGGTATTTGGAAATCCGTGGACAGAAGGAAATCCCGATGGAATTTTTCCTATGGGCATTGCGGAGAATAGACTTATGTATGATTATGATCTTAAGGAGAGAAGCTGTTTACTGTCTTGGTGGTAGAACTGACCGAATTAATCATCTAGGCATAATGAAATTGCCGAATATATAAATTCGAATTTCCGGGTAACCCCCAAAAGTATTCCATCCCATCTCATCTCATCACATCCCCCATCCCCCATCCCCCTTTCATTCCCATCTCGAAAAGAAAGAAAATTTTAACAAAATTCAGTGCTCACATACGGAGATGGTCCAACCGGATCCTTCGAATTACGTGTTGCTCTCGCCGAATTCTGGAACTCGAATTTCTCACCCAAAGCATCTGTATCGAGAGATCATGTTACTGTTATGGGAGGAGGCTCTTCCATTCTCGATGCATTAAGTTATTGTATCGCAGAAGAAGATGAGGGGATTTTAATTGCTCAACCATTTTACGTTGGATTTATAGGGGATTTTGAGGATCGTGCAAGGTGTGTTCTTCTTGCCGACTTTTCCAATTCCCAAGAATGTAGAATACTGATCATGAAATCAAAGAGTGAAGGTAATTCCTGCATCAATTGGTTCACTCGAAGATGTAACTACCTTGACCGGAGTTCATAAACATGAAGAAGCACTTCTTGCCGCTCGAGAAACTGGTGTTAAGATCAAGGGAATTTTAATCTGTAATCCACATAATCCCCTGGGAAGATGTTATGCACCAGAAGTCCTGGAAGCATATCTTTCTCTCTGTTCAAAATACAATATTCATCTTATTAGCGATGAAGTATATGCAAAAGCCGTTTTTCCCAATCATGATATACCGAACCCAATGCCTTTTACCTCAATACTTTCATTAGATATTGAACGGTTTTGCGATCCGGGGTTGGTTTGTGTGGTCTATGGTATGAGTAAAGTATGTTTCTCTTTCACTCAGAATCACTCTTTGCAATTCAAAGAACTCGAATATTAATAAAACATTATCCTAGGATTTCTGTTCAAATGGTCTACGCATCGGATGTATCATCTCTCAACACAATCCCACCCTCCATCGAACCCTGGGAGCCATATCAAAATTTGCATGGGCATCTTCATTATCCGATCACGTATGGACATTAATGTTAAATGATCAAAAATTCCTTGATTATTATTTCTCTACTCTGTCTCAAAGAATGACGGTTGCTTATGAGATATGTACACGGAGATTGAAAGAATTTGTGATTTCTTATATTCCTGCGTAAGAGTATTCATTTCTTTCAATTGTTTTCTTTTATCTTGGTACAGAGGGTATAGAAACAACAGACTAATGTAAAAACAGTTCATGCGGTCCATTCATTTGGATAGATCTCCGTTCCTATCTTACCTCTCCAACCATCGAGGCGGAACGTATACTCTCATGGAAAATGTTAAAATGTGGAATTTGGTTAGCTACAGGTGAAGCTTTTGCATCCGAGGAACCAGGTTGGTATCGGATTACTTTTGCTATGGGAGAAAAAGATTTGAGATTTGGCATGGATAGGTGAGTTGCTTTCTATGTAACAGATTTAGATGTGATGTAAGAGGTTGGAATTGTTGGAATTACATGCTGATATTAAGGATTTAGATTATGGAAAGTTTTATGTATCGCAAAAGACTCGGAAGCCGATGGGAAATTATTAATAGGAGTTACATAGGAAGAGATAGAATCAACGAAGAGGTAAAGATGATATATAGACGTAAATACTTAATAATACGACTCCCCCATGCTACAGTAGGTAGTATGAGAAAGATAAGATCCGCTTTCTTTACATGACAAATTATTAAAACTGTTTTGAATTTCGCTATTCGTCGTTAAAGGAGTATCTCTCGGAATCCGATGAGTACTCAAGTAAGATGGGTATGGACTTCCCGTTAGAGAGTTCTGATCTCATGCGAGTGTTTTTTGGGGGGTTTTTTGCTCTTTTCTGTAGTTTCCATTTCAATAATAATATTCCAATTTTTTGGTTTTGCCTACCGGGACAAGTGGAACCATCTGATGTGAGGTATATCCCCTACAGATGAACCTGTTTATAGCGAATCGGAAAATCTGACCAATAAGATCCGGTATAGGCGGGTTTCCGGTATAAAAATGTCCGGTATAGGCGGATTCATCTGTATATCCCGTAGTACCGAAATTTTTCAGATGCTGTATATAGCCTGTTTGGTAATCGTGCAGTGAGTCGGACTAGCGTGCGTAGCGCTGAGTGTAGCGTCAGATGTAGCGAGCGAGCATTCAGGGGCTCGGATTGGTTGATTCATCTATCCACGCACTTTCGGGTATCGGTTAAAAATGGGTATCTACTACCTACCTAGGTATAGTACAAATTGATTGAATGTTCTTATTGGATTATTAGATTATATAACATTAGACGATTGATTTGTGATGATCAAAAAGATTTGCTGTATTTGATATGGTGTGTATAAAATTAGACGATTGATTGGTGCTGGCGAAAGAGATTTTCGTATCAACCAAGCAAAAAAACATGTCAAAAGACTCAAAACCAAAGAATGCCCGTTCTAGGAATCGAACCTAGGATCTCATCATTTGCAAGAACTCGCAAATACTAGTGATGCGCTTTACCGCTAAGCCAAACGGGCGTTGTGTTGTTGAAATTGGGATGTGTTATTATAGGATATTCACAGATTAGAAAGTGTGGGGGTAGTTTGAGTGATCTAGATGGCTTTGAGTGATCTGTGTAGGGTTAGGAGGGGACAATGGATGGACATATGGTGGTGTAATGGTATAATATGAAGGAGGTATAAAGGTGGTATGCGAGAGGTACGGATGAGATATATGAAGCCGGAGGGAAAGAAATACCATTATGATATTATATACCCACAGATCCAACATCTTTCTGCATATCCATCTTACAGTTTATCTCATAATTCCTCAAACAACCTTATCTTTTGTTAAAAAGAATATATACTTCTACAAATCAATATCCCAAGATCGAAAATCTCATCTTCTATTCTTCCATTTGAATGTTTCTTGATATATCTTATACAGTCATACTATTATATTCTTCCATAAAGTATCATATTATTTTAACCTCGTATAACTTACTCCATGGATATTTTAGGTGAGATAAGTTGAGATGATTACTTATTTATTATCCTCTACCAAGATTTCAAAAGTATATATATGTATGCAGTTTTACCTACTTGAACATCTCCTCCTGAATAAATAGAAGAGACCTGAGAGAGGGAGATATCATGACACAAAAAAGAAAAGATAAAATACTTCTCAATCGGTAGTATTCTCAAACCCAAAATTGATATTAAAAAGATATAGTTCTATATCCATCTACTACCAGTGTATCGTCATTGATTTATCAATACATTAATCATCCAATACCCCATCTCATCATCCCCTTCTCCCCCAAATCCAGACTGCAGTCCGATAATGCGAGACTCTTGATTATTCAGTTCGTTTTGAATACTCATTTCGCTCAAAACATCCAATCAATTTTGAAGCATTCAAATAATTTCAATGTTCAAAATAGTCTTAATATTCAAAAGCCTATTATTGTCGGACTGCAGTCCAGGCTATTGGACACATTGACTCCTACCTCCGCCATTCATCCCCAAGACCAAATCTACTTCGCATGTCACACATTACATTACAATGAACCTCACATTCCCGCCTCTGCCGTCTGCCCAACAGCAAATTTCAAAACATCCGCATCATTCTTCACAGTAACATTCGAATCCACAATTTTCCTCGATGCAGATTTGTCATCATTTGAATGACCGGTTTCATACTCTGGCTCGGGTTCTATGGGTTCGGATCCATAGTCTTTGGGTGTTTCGACGGGGACATGTTCGCGGAGGGCGAGATAGGTTGTTGGGAGGCAGATTACTGGGATTGGTTAGTTGAAGGAAGAAGATGTTGGAGGGGAGTGGATTATGAGATGGGATGAGAGTAGAGATGGGAATGGAGATGATAAATTAAGGAAGAAAACATACCAAGTAAAATAGTATTCACGGCAAGTGGAACACGACCTCGGAACCAATCTTTCGTGTTGATACCGTACGAGACAGCTTGGGCGAAACTTTCTTGACCGCGGAGAATACCTGTGAAGCGAGCTTTGTTGATTGTTGGTACTGTAATTGGAGAATGAAGAGGGGATAGGTTGGGTGAAGAGGGAGGAAACGTACATAATTCGGAGATATTATCGGTTTTTGTGGATACGAAATAGTAGAGCCAGTTTTGTAGAGATTGCTGTGAGAAATCTGGTAGGGGATGTTAGTATGGAGTTATAATCAAGTAATTTTGCAGGTCGAGGGAGAATAAGAGGAGTCAAAAAGAGGTCACATACACCATAACAAGATAACGAAAAATCCCTTTGTGAATTCTCCATCGGTCCAATCGAGATCTGGTTGTTCACGACCGAATTTTTCATTGACAACCCATGCGTAGATCCAAGCTACTAGATGCCAGAAAATTACGTAGTAGAAACTTTTGTAGGTTTTAGTAAATTGATCTGAAGAGGAGGCGCCAGTAGCAATTTGAAAGGAAAAAGGGAGTGATGTACCTACCCAATATTGAGACGTTGCTTGACAGGGATTTTTTTGTAATCGAGGAGCATACTCATGATTTGGGAGGCGAGGAGGTTGGCGAAATTGCCTGTTCATTGTTAGGAGCGCGAGAAAAGCATTGAGGAATTAGAAATAGGGGAAGCATACCAACAAACCCAATCAAAGCCCTCGCACGAACTCCAAAGTAGTAAACCTCATAATCTAAAAAATGTCAATTCTAAACTCCTAAAGTCCACAAGTTGGTGGTGAAGGTCTTACTGCCAACATATTGGTTAAAGTAGGCAGCCCAAAAGACGAGTAACAACAGTAGAATCTTCAATGAGGTCAGTTCGGTACGCATTAAGGTTATGGATGGCGAACGTACATCACGTCTTGCACACGTCTTTATGAGAGCTTTGATCTCCGCCTTGAAAGACTTTTCATGCACAAACTTGATTTTTGAGCCATCTGCTCTCTGGGCCTGATAGTGAAGTTAGCGAGCTGTCAATGTTTGTGTTGTGAGTCAACTTACCTTTTCTGGAGGAGAGAGCGCGAGAGCAATGAAAGAAGCGAGACATTGGAGGGTTATAAAGATGATATATACGGCTAGATGTAGCGTAAGTATTTTCCTGGCAAGCAAGGGTCGAAAGGACTCTAAGAGGTTCACTCACAATATCCAACTTTGCCCTTTTTCTTCTGGTTACTCGCACTATTACATCGTCAGTAAGATACAAATTGCAGGGGACTTTGAGATATAACGAACTGATTAAGCCCCAAAACAATAGCACCACCAACAAGTGGCCCTCCAGTACGAAACCATAACCAAATACTATTTCCATTAGTCCCTCGCTCCTATACATAAATTCTTGATAACAAACTTCATATATTTCCCCCTCTTCGCCGGCTCCGGATATCCCAACGCAACTGCTCCTTCAGAAGCCCAGAATAATCCTGCACTGAAAATCATATAAGCCAATAAGTGCCACGCTAGGACTCATTCATAACTTACGAAATACCACATGTTACAGCTCCAACAAGAACAAGCCAAACAGTTCCATATCGATTATTAGCATATAAACCCGCGCTACCACTTCATTAGCACAAATCTCCTTCCCTCGAGCATAATTGAAACATACGAATAGACAGGATATCCCACTGCTCCCAATGTCAAGGTATATTTGAGCCCTATACGATTTGCAACTGGTCCACCCAGTAGACAGAAGATTCCCACTTGATAGCCAATTCATTAGCAACCTCTCATACAACAGATCAAAGTCGATAGGGACAAATAACAAACGTACTCAAACCAAAAACCAAAGCATTAGCAGCATTAACCAAGAAAGGCGATTCCGCACCCCCAGCACCCAATGAAGACATAGCATTCCACATTCCCGGGGCCAAAAACCCTACCGCACCAATGACAAAAGCATTAAAAAGAGACGAGCGATACCATAATCTTTTCTCTTGCTGGTGCTCTGGAGGAGGCTGGTCAGCCAATCTTGACGAGGACATATTTCCGAGTCTAGACTTGAACTCTTTCACTTGTCTCTCAGAAAGAAGGAAATATGGTATACTTACATTTCAAGTGAATGAGAGAATACATATCTATATAATAGGAATCTAGATTGCCATTTCCCATCTTACCTACTTCATTCATCTCATACAGATGGGACAGATTTTGTAATAACACCATGTTCATACCACAATCATCTTGTTGGATATCACTAAATAGCTTCCTTTCTAGGAGAAACCTCACTTGGCGCACAAAGCTGCTTTTGTATATGTGAAGTATGAGTGAAGAGTAGATACGAAAAACCAAGTCGAAATATCCAATTCTATGATACAAATTAATAAAGCAGCAATAGCTTCCAGAACTTTTGCAAATGCGAATTTGACGCAGGTATGGCGAATGATGCTCATCATTTAACCTGTTATGTAAAATCCGATGTTGAACCGATGGTACTTTGTACCCAATGTTTGAAGCCAAGGTTCAACATTACAATACAGTTCAATATCATAATAACTCATATTGAACAATCAAATCATCTTTTGAAGTTAGATGCTTACCTACCTAATGTTTCAGTCGAATCTTCAGAAGGGCGTGTTTTGGTGTGCATTTGTCTTATACCTAGGACAGGTCGTTTTAAATATCATCATTTTTTAAGGACCGGTACTAAACATCATAAAGATGTGATATACATTGAGAACGTCCGTCAACACAGGAATGATACCTCATCCGTGTAAATCTAATAGCGCCTCATTATGAAATATATCAAATATCCATCCTGCTCAAATATGCTCAGTACAATCCGCAAGTATCATCCTTCATGAATTTCATAAATTTCATCTCCTAGTCATCGGTGCGAAGAATCGTCCTTGTTTCGAACCCAACGACGACAGTCTTGACCACCTTAGTATCCGCTGGCAGCTCAACCCCTCAAATAGATCCTCTTTGTCTTGTCTTTGCGCCATTCGATCCATCATCCTTATCATCGTCAAGCTTGAGGGACTCCATACTTTTGGTAAGAATAATTGTAGTTTCTCCAAACTTAACAGTCTTGCCCCCCTCAGCGTCGCAAATTGGTATGGGTTTAATTCCTGGAGATCTTCTCTTTATTCCTCTTGGCTCGAATGGATGACCACCAACATTATCAGCAAGATCGAGAGATTCCGTGCTGTTGGCGATAGATTGATTGGCTTTACGTTTGAATCCCACACGAATGCAGGTAGTGGCAGGCTCGGGAAGGGAGAAATCAGGAACGTCTTCGAGCGCTGGAGCGGGAGGATTCTTTTGACGTCTGGTTGAAGCAGTGCGAAGATTTCCGATATCCAAAAGCATATCGCCCTTGACGGAGATGAAGAGGGTTCGATCATTGTTGGAGTGAATATTGCTGGAGAGTGGGCCGCGATTGTTCATTGGTTGATGGAAAAACATTGATGAGCTTTTTCTGCCCATTGGTTTGGAAGGCATATTAGGGATGTCGGGTACGATAGGTGAGATGACAGGAGCTGGGGGAGGTTTGGGACTCGACATGTTGTTTTGCTCTGTATGTGAAATGAATGGTACTAGTTTTATGTTGATGTGATGTAATTGGTTTTTTGAGATAAGAAATGTAGCAGATGTGGGAGGGATCTCAAAATACGGTTTGTGTACGCGGTGGCTTGTGTATACGGTCGAGGTTGATTGACTGGATATTGATTGATTGGATATTGATTGACTGGATATTGGTTGACTAGATATTGATTGTCTAGATATTGATTGACTGGATATTGATCGAATCTCGGTTTGAACTTTAGCTAGGTATCTTGTATTAACTCAATCTTCACTTGACCTGGTATCAGATTATTTATTTATGGATTGATATGGTTATGGGACTTCCAATATAGGCAAATGTGTAATTGTAGATTGAAATTGAAATGGTTGTAGGGTTTCCAATACAGATATATATATATATATATATATAGTTGTAGATTGACATTGTATGTTGTTGATGAGGTTGCAAGAATATCGGGGGATTCTGGCATGGAATTTGAAACTTAATTCTTTCTAAAATTCAATGTGAGAAGTTAAGGAATAAACTTTATTGATTATTATTGCACTTTTTATGTGTCTTGTCATGCCCTACTAAAGGTTTGATTCGCAAGTATGGGTAAAATGTTTTTCTGTTCAGTGATATCATAACCCAATTACAGTAAGTAGTAGTACGGCTCACTAAAAACGTACCGACATTCTAGTCCCCGGAATCGCAGAGCCCCAACATTAAATTAAGACACCAAATAAACTTCGGTATGATGGGAATCATCCTGAGTCACTTCTCACAAATGTATTCGGTCCTCCAATGCCATCAATGCGCCACTTGCAACTATGTGAGGCTTCATTTTTGCCTACGTTGTTGGAGAATCGAAATCCAGATCCAGAACCTTATTTTCCCCAACTCCAAACCATGATGATGCAAATACATAGGTAATACACGATCCCCCGATCCACGGCTTTACTAATGATTCCGAAAATTCTTTTTTCTACACAAGAAAATGTTAGTGTTTTGTTTGACCTCATCTCGGGACAGGAAAACTTACTGATAGAACAAATCCGTCCTACTACTACCCAGATTGATGATCTTCGGGCATCCATCACGGTCCTTCTCCAGTCTTGTACATTCAAAACAGTAGAACGCGTCTGAAATCCCTTCCCCTCCACATACTACACATTTGTTTTGATAGTTTCCGAAACTGCACTCTTCGCAGATGCGCACGAGAGTTGTGGGACGAACGTATGAATCGCATACTGGGCATTTGCCATCACATTTATCGCAGAGACGTCCAATGGCGATACCAGATTGCTTCCTGCACATTACGAGATCTCTAGAGGTAGATTAGTATTTGTATTTGTAGCCTTTACAGTCAAGGAGGGTTGTACATACGGATGATGGCGAGACATATTTAATTATCTCTATTGATATGAAGTTGTAAGTTATCTTTTTGGATAATTACCAGAGTTGAGGGGGTACTTCGATTATGAGATTGGCACAATTATAGAAGAGATGGTTGTCTGAAGAGCTCAATCTATATAATCACCTCCGCCACAAACACCAAAATTCTCGAGCTTTCGTTCTTTTGATTTCTAAGCACAGATCACAACGCTAAAAGTACCAACAAGGTCAATAGGGATTTGTCGCATACGAGTGATTGTCATTCAGAATATCTATTTCTACCTACCAAGTACTCACTCAGTATTTGGACCACAAACATCATTTTGAGGAATTCTGCTAATCTACCTAGTATTCAAGGTGTTGTTTAATAAATATGACAGACTTACCAGCGTAAGTAAATTACTCAATAGTCACTTCACAAAAGCTTACTAATAGAAAATAGACCCGTCGCATCTGCAGTTGTCGTTCCTAAACAAAACACGCCAATTGTTAAAAGTCCCCGCAGGAAACGTCGACAATCATCCGTGTCCGAAGAAGCTTCTAAACGTCCCCGAACCTCCACCGAAGATAGCGCCGACTTTCCATCTACTTTTCATTCCTCTCCGCATGCTATCGATTCCTCGAGACATGAATCATCTGGAAAGACACAACCTCTTGCCAATATACCAGAAAGGTCGAGAAATGTTAATATTGAAAGGCGGAGGAGCAGTGTTCAAGAAGAGCGCAAGCGAGGCCAAAGATTGTTTGGAGGCTTGTTAAATACTCTAAATCAAAGTACACCAAATGGACAACAGAAAAAACGACAAGAAGTTGAAGCGCGGCAGAAGGAAAGAGCTGCGCAACGAAAAGCTGAAGCAGAAGATAGGAAGAAGGAGAAGATTGCGAACCTGAAAGCGACACGAGTGGTTGAGCAAGTGAAATTCCAGGAAGAATCGGTTAGTTGTATTTGAGAGAGAGTAGGGACATAAGGCTGATAGTTTTGGGTGTAGATGCGAATAAGGCATATGAATATGCGAGCAATGGCCCAATTTCTACCCACAGTAACAGAACCAAAACTCGTAAGGACTACCTTCACCTTTACTCATATCAAAGACGATTACTGATTTATTAAGTATTACAAACCATGGCTATTATCACCCATGAACGAAGCTACAATTAAGGCCCAGGTCGAGGAAGTGGAGGTGTTAATCGAAAAAGAGAAGTCCGAATGGGCAAGTCAGCATCCAGAACAAGATTTGAAGGCTGAGGAGAAATCCGAAGTAAAGGTGACGTCTGATGTGATGATGAGTGAACCTCATATCGAGTCTCGATCTATTTCTAACACTGATACTACTAATCCAATTTCTGCACTTGCTGCTCAGTCCTCACAGGTCAAGACTGAGAAAGATAACCTGGAAGAGAATCATGGTGAGGTAGTTTTAGAGGCAGAGGAGGATACTGTCATTTACTGATTGCTCTGTATGGATGGTTTTTAGGGAGTTTACTGGGCGGAAAATACTCGAATGGTGTTTAGGTGCTGGTGACTCTAGGAGGTCAATGATATACCAAGCCGTCTTATACTGTAGACTGGCTATTATAAAATGTTTCCTTTCCCTTGATCATTACTCGCAATCAACTGATTTCAAGGGGAATCTATCCTATCATCTGTGAATAGGGTTGGGCTAAATACGTAATTTCATTGATGAATACGATATTTGATATGAATAATAGCTCTGGATGATATTTTTGCATATAAATGATTCTAGCTAATCAAAAAGCTAGCATTTGGGGCTCGTCATGATCAAGTTATTACAGGTTGAAAAGGAATAACGACGACGTCCATTGATATACTAACGGCAACAAGTCCGAAGCATCGGTCGCCCGGCCGCCAAGTCATCTACGAAACTCGATACCTCGGTACAACGTGTGGCAACCAAGATTCGAAGTTACACAAGGCAGAGGAGAACATGTTTATTAAACAAGTTTTTTTTATCGTTTTGGTCCGAGGCAATGGCTTTTGGTGGGGGTAGCCGGGGTCAGCCTTGTTGTTTAAAGGGCCGTCATTCCCCCCAATCATTCATATCAGCCTTGCTCAAGCTTTCTTGTGTTCTTTTTGAACTTCATTGTTTCGGTTTGAAGACGCATTAAAATGGTTGATAAATTAGCAGTGCAAGACTCTCGAGTCCAATATAAGTCGGCCGATGTAAATGGTCGAACTTACTCTTATATTCTTGCCGAACCTCAAAATGGGGTCGAACCAGTCGCAACTATCTTCCTTATTCATGGGGTAAGTTTATCTTCTGACCCCCAAAAGTAACTTTTAGGATTTAATCATAGAGTCAAATCGACATTATCTTTTTAAAGCTTCAATCAAAGGTTATGATTATTTACTAACCTCTCTCTAGTGGCCTGATATGGCATTCGGCTGGAGATATCAAGTCCCTGCCCTTCAAGCCCTCAACTTTCGCGTTGTAGTCCCAAACATGCAAGGCTACTCCTCGTCTTCCTCCCCCCAAGAGCTCAGCGCCTTCACCTACAAAACCGCCGCCGACGACGTTGTCGCGCTCGCCAAAGTCATCGGTGCCACATCTATTATCCTCGGTGGTCACGATTGGGGCGGAGCCATCGTCTACCGTATCGCTCTCCACCATCCCAAACTGATCTCGGCCGTCTTCAGCGTCTGCACGCCTTTCTTCCCTCCTCAACAGAAATACATCCCCATGACTGTTCGACCCAATTTTAAATATCAGTTGCAACTCCAAGGGCCGGATGTCGAGAGGGAGATTGTTGGGAAGGAGAAGTTGAGATTGATGTTGAATGCAATGTATGGTGGACGAACACGCGAAAAGGAGCCGGGATTCTCGGTAGCCGAAGGAGTCCTCTTTGACAAACTCGCCAAACTTGGTCCCTCTCCCCTATTGAGCAAAGAAGAACTCGATCATTACGCGGAACAGTATGCGATCAACGGTATGCGCGGCCCGTTAAATTGGTACCGAACTGGCGAGTTAAATTTTGAGGATGAAAAGGAGATGGCTGAGGCCTTTCGTGCGGAGGATGGGGATGGGGCCAAGGTGCAGATCCCTACCATGTTTATTGCGGGATCGAGGGATGCGGCTTTACCGCCGGCGATGGGCGAGGGCATGGCGAAGTGGTTTGGGGAGGGCAAGTTAAGGAGGGAGGAGGTCGATGCGAGTCATTGGGCTTTGTGGGAGAAGCCGGAGGAGATTAATGCGTATATTAAGGATTTTGTTTTGGGGGTAGTGGGGGGGAAGAGTCATCTTTAGATGTGGAAGTGGAAGTAGAAGTAAGTGAAGGTGGAAGAGCTGGGAGGATATCTAAGATAAAGTACCTACGGATCACGGTATTGCAATAAAAAAGATACCCATTTTGCCTTCCCTCTGACCATTTAAAGTTGTACAAAAATGTCTACTGAATATCTACTTGGTCCAAGCGTCACAAATTCATAAGTACGTTGATGGGAATTCACTCTCCCACTTCTTATGGATGAAGGAGTAGTAAAGTAGGTTGATTATCTACCTCACACTCAACCGAAATTTGAAAATTGAAGAGCGGATGGACTTTCTAGCTTTTTGCTCTTCTCTCATGCATGTGTCTAAGGACTGGTCATGTGATTGTCTCATATGAGATACGGGTGGATGTTACTACTATCAATCATATAGGTATAATCATATAGCTACGAAGTGAGTAGGTATTTCTTCACCTGCTGGGATGAGAATATAGTTGGATGGATGGGTAGATGGATGGGTAGATGGATGGGTGTGGTGTGGTGAGTACCTTGGGATACGAAGGAGAAAGGTATAGATGTATAGCTCAGGAGTATGTTGTTGTGTGCTGATGTGATGTGATGTGATGTGATGTGATATAATGTGATGTGATATTGTGCGTACACCATTGAGTTGCATATGCAGGAGGAGACTTGGATGTGATGGGTGGTGTAGTGATGTAGTGATGTGGAGATTTACCTTGAGGTGTAATATTAGAGTAGAGTAGTAGGTACTAGTGGTTGGAGATTTGAGGGTTTGAAAGGAATTAATCATATGATGTTTATCATGAGTTAGATTTATATACGAATGGATGGGGGTGGGTGAGGGAGAGGAAGTAGAAGTGAGTGTGATGGATGTACCTTGAGCTTAAGGAGTAAATCGATTCGAAAGTAACCAATAATACTCGAGTAGCATGTTTTTACTATGAGTAAGTAGGTAGGTGAAGGTTTAAAGCCTCAGTCACAAATATCTAATATCTACTACTAGTAGTAGTAGTAGTAGTCGTAGTAGTAGTAGTAGTACTTAACTCTATACTTCGTACAGTAACTTGTGCTCCTGGTCCTGGATAGATAAAGAAAGAAAGACCGAGGCTTTAAGTTTCCCCTTAGTACGGAGGTGTTGTTCAATTACCGAATGAAACCAAATAAGAAATAATAAAAGTGTTTCATGCATACAGTATACTTCGTAGTCTTTGTAGTACTGCCTCCTATTAACTTTTGAATCACGTTCATCAAATACTATACAATACCATATACAATCCTTCTTTATTCATTGGATCGCTTACCTACTAAGACTTTAGATAGCTTTACTCTACCTACCTACCTACGCCGCCAGCCTTAATTCTTTAGCTTGGCTCGATTTATTATTAGTCTCTTTAGTCTCTTTAGTCTCTTTAGTCTCTTTAGTCTTTCTCTCTTTCTCTCTTTCTCTATCTCTCTCTCTAACGTCGTCGTCGTCGATTATTCAAATAATGGAAATTCCATCTTTTAGTAGGTATTAGGCCTTGTTCTGTTCCATCCATCATTATCCTTCATCTGTCAAAATCTCCAATCACCCTCCCACTACTACTTTGATCACCAACCACTTTAACCACTTTACCACTTTACCACTTTACCACTTTACTACTTTATTACAATAAATCAAGCAATTTTATTTCAACTCCTTATTCGATTCTTCTTTAATTTAATCTATTACTTGAATGAAATTTTTCTATATTAAATTAATAAAGGAGAAGAAATGACGGACGCTTGTATTGTGTGTCTAGAGGATCTGGAGGGACAAGGTCAACTACCGGAAAATGAAGTGGCGGAGGAACATCTTCAACAACTTCAACAACTTCAACATAATCATCCTGGAAAAATCAACAACGAACTTCTTGTCGCTCAAATTAGACCTTGTGGTCATGTATTACATGATGAATGTTTGAGGAAATGGAGTCAACAATCTAATAGTTGTCCGATTTGTCGAGGGACCTTTAATTTGGTGGCAGTGCTGGATAGGGTTGGAGGTAAGTTTGTCACTTTTTATTTTTTATTTCTGGGG